>LR812523.1:39953591-40088591 GCA_903798195.1 Danio kyathit | reverse complement strand
TATATATATATATGTGTGTGTGTGTGTATACTGTCGTGAGTGAAAACTTCCTGACTTTGATTGGCTGTTGTCAATATCTTGACTCTCGCCACAAGTATTTATTGTCAGCTCTGTGTTTATCCTTTGGCCACTTTAGCCAATAGCAGAACAACAACTACTGGAGAGATAGCGATAAAGATAGTAAGGCTCCATCGATTGGTGAAATTTAGATAAATAACCAGTGAATAAAATAAATGTAATTTATAACACATCTGCGATACATATATTACATATACTATTATCGTGATATTAATAATTTTGCAATACATTTCTTAGCATAATTGAGTACACCCCATTTTGAAAAGGAATATTTTCATCAATATCTCAGTGAATATAGGCAATGTATCTTGGTGCATTTGAACAAAACAGATTTATTAAACAGATATAATTATTAAAATGATATTTTACTCACCCAACATAATTAGAAATTGAAAGATAATATAATTAAATTCTCGCAAAATATTGCAAAAGAAATTACAACCTACAAAATTTCAACCAAATTTTTCTAGATTTTTCGTCTCTTAAATTTGTATTTAATATTTTTCTATAACATATAAATTTGGGTGTACTAGTTTTTGGACCGTTATCGTTAGTTATTTTTTTTAGATAAGCTCCAGATTTGGCTTCAGTACTGACTAATCTAAAGTATACGCACAAATATAATATTGTAAAGCTTCCTATTAAAAATATGAATTTAAAAGAGAGATTTGTGAGGGGTGTACTTATATATGCTGAGCACTGTATATTGTGCAGTCTTAAACACTGTTGTTAGAAGAAGCATAGCGTTTATGCTATTATAACTTAAATAAATGATAAATACCCACTATAATCACTGTCGTTACAAAATGTCATCCAAATCATAGAAAAATCATCTTATCTGCAGAAGTCACTCAACAAATAATTTAAATGCATCTGATTGACAATGGTTTTCTTAGGCTCAACAGAAACATGTTGGTTTTAGTTCTCTATACCACTGAGAAACGTCCAGCTACAACTTTCGATGTAGGTTTTCTGATGATCCGTTTTTCCATTGTTTCAACATTGGATTTGGCCTGTAGTTATTACGGTGAATTCTATGTCATTGTTACTTTCCTACAGTGTGTTCAATCTTTGAAGATTGTGGAAGGATCCAGAGCTGAAGTTCAGAAATGCTAATAATGAGTGTTTGGTTTCTAACACATTCTTTTTGTGGCAGACCGATCACTACAGACTCAGCCATCTGACCAAGTCTGACAATAGTAGAGAGAATAAATCTGGATAATTTTAGACTAATTCGAGAAATTGAAAACATGACCTTGAATGCATGTAGTCTATTGTTCTTTAAAACTAATGACTTGTAAAAAGCATAATAGGGGCACTTAAAACTTAACTGAAAGTGTTTTGGGGGAACCCATTGGTTATTTATGGCATTCCCTGTAAAATCCTCCTAATAGAAACTTTTTTTTTAAAACTACAAACTTGTACATGTGAATACAGTACGTGAATTCTCAAATATATTAGTGTTATAGCACAAAATACTACATTAAAGTGAAGTTCTGTGATGGCTATTAATCTCTCTTCATATTGCCTTTAGAATAATGCAACAATGAAGAACAAATTTACTTTCTTTCATGAGCATTATATTTTTGATTATCTTTTATTTTAGAAAATGTACCATCAAACTAACTGAATATTTCTTATTTATTGGTAATAAAATTCATATTAATATAATTATTCTCTATTATTATTTAAATGTGGTATATGTTACTTTATTTAGTCTATTACCTGCATACCTTATGTAATGCATTGCATTTTTCAATTATTAGTTCATTGTAGACTGTCTAAAAATATTAGTTAATCTTATTTTAAAGTATTATTGCCCTCTCAGAAAAAATGTACACTGTTGTACCAAAGAATGTACAAACTCTTGTCACTGAGGCAGTACCTTTTTATGGGACAGAATTGTACCTTAAGACAAAGAAACAAATTTGTACTATTGCAGTTGTGTTGCAAAGTACTTTTCTGTACCATATAAGGTAAATTTTTTACAAATGTATAAGGCTGTTCTTCAAGGAACATTATTTGTACCACTGTGTACCTTTTTTGTGAGAGTTTATAATGTTGGAAAAAACTCACTAATACAACTTTTTTCTCATCTTTCACTTGACACCTCCTGTTAAGGAGCCAATGTTAAGAAAAGTAAAAAAAAATCGGCATATAATGTGCACTGCGAGGATATTTTTTTGTTTCAGTTGATGATCACTTGAAACAACTATTCGGTACCACTCATTATCATTCTCATTGATTGTCTTGTCCTCAGTCTCAGGCCATCCACAACGGAGTGTCTGAGGTTATGGAGGAGGAAAGCAACTTGAAGAAACGAAAAAGCGAACAACAAGGTAACCAGGGCTCTGAGACTGGTCAAGAGGGGGTGGAGAAGGTCAAAAAGCGGCGCGGTCGCCCTCCTGCAGAAAAACTGCCCCCCAACCCTCCCAAACTCACCAAACAGATGAACACCATAGTAGACATGGTCATCAACTACAAGGACACGTCAGTATCAAACACACAGACTGGCTTGTTTTTGTTGCATGACACTAAAACTGAATGATGAACTTCACCAAAAATGTTCAAGTTCATGCTGTTTCCCTTTATTCCTGAAAAGGAGAGTTCATCCCAATATGAAAATTTACAGTTAATTTACTCACTTTCAGCCCTGAGAAGACTTCTTTCTACATTAGATTTTTAGCTGTACCTGTGGTACTTGGTGATTCGTATAACTCACACCAATGGTCATCTGTTTTTGAGATGTTCGTGCGTAATGTAGTGCGAATACAGTGCTCAGCATAATTGAGTACACCCCATTGTAAAAATGAATATTTTTATCCATTTCTCAGTGAATGTAGGCAATGTATTTTGATACATTTAAACAAAACAGATTTATTAAACAGATATATTTATTAAACTAATATTTTAGTCACCCAACATATTTAGAAATTGAAAGATAATATAATTAAATTCAAGCAAAATATTGCAAAAAAAAATTACAAACTACAAAACTTCAACTAAAATTTTCAAGTTTTTTGCTTCTTTTGATTTTTTTCTCTTTTTAAATTTTGTATTTAATATTTTTCTATAACATAAATTTGGGTTTACTAGTTTTTGGACCGTTATCGTTAGTTATTTTGTTAGATAAGCTCCAGATGTGGCTTTATTCATTCATTCATTCATTTTCTTTTCGGCTTAGTCCCTTTATTAATCTGGGGTCGCCACAGCGGAATGAACCTCCAACTTATCCAGCATATGTTCTACGCAGCGGATGCCCTTCCAGCTGCAACCCAAAACTGGGAAACATCCATACACACTCATTCACACACATACAGTATGGACAATTTAGCTTACCCAATTCACCTATACCACATGTTTTTGGACTTGTGGGGGAAACCCACGCCAACATGGGGAGAACATGCAAACTCCACACAGAAATACCAACTGACCCAGCCGAGGCTCGAACCAGCAACCTTCTTGGTGTGAGGCGATCGTGCTACCCACTGCTCTGATTTGGCTTAAGTACTGACTAATTGTTATGATCACCAATGGCTGGTGAACTACAAACTCATCCATGAACTACAAAACCCCTGCATGCCGTTACACACACCAGTCACTATTCTCCACTGATAACATGCACAGCTGACTCTCGTTATTATTGATTATCTGGACTATAAATACACACACACACACACACACACACATACATATATATATATATATATATATACATATACAGACAGTCTGCAGTGAGTCTTTGTTGTTTCCTGTCATGTATATTTTCTGTTACTTTTGCCTTAGTCTAAGTTTGTACTTTTGAATCGATGCATTGTTTATGACCTTCTGACTGTTTTGACTATGATTTTGGATTGCCCTGTTTGATTCTTGATTTTCCCTATTTTTGTCCACAATTACCTGCAAGAATACTTTCTTTAATAAATTATTATTAAGCTGCACTTGGATCCTACCTCTCTTGCCTTCGCCATGTCGAGACCCAAATGTGACACTATTCTAATGTATATGCACAAATATAATATTGTATAGCTTCCTATTAAAAATATGAATATGAAAGATAGATTTGTGAGGGGTGTACTTATATATGAGCACTGTATATCACAGAATGTATCATCAAGAAACCAAAAGCATGGACTTGATGCACTCATGGATGGACCATGACCTGTTTTCCCAGGCTGTGGTGTAATGTTAATATTGAAAACAATGTTCAAATGAATCACCAATGACCACAAATTTAGATAAACATCTTCTTTAATGGTCTTCTTAAGAGAAAAATCACCTACATCTTGAATAATTTTCATTTTTGGGGGAACTATCACCCATATCTGGTCAGTGCTATTGTATCCTGTATGCAAGATAAAATGAGTAACAGCTCTCTTTTTACCTTTAATTAAATACAACGTTATTCTGCAGGTTGGGCCGACAGATCAGTAAAGGCTTTGTCCAGCTGCCTTCAAGAAAAGAGGTGCCGGAGTACTACGAGCTCATCCGCAAGCCAGTCGACTTCAGGAGGATCAGGGTGAAGTATCTAAGATCCCCTCAGCATGTTTATTCATCATCCCACAATCCCACATCCCCCTGTCTTATTTTTTTTTTAAATGTCCAGTTCTGAGCCTTTGCTTCTATCACTTCATTTCCAGGAGACCATCCTTTTTTCTGTTCTTATCTTTACTCTGACATCCATTTCAACCCAAGAAATGCATCGATTTGTTTATCACACAGGTTTTTGTGTTTTAGAGTGATTTTCAGGGGAAAGATTTTGATATTGATTTAATAAAAAATTTGAAACCGTTCTTGCTTAAAATGTACTGCAGGCATTTAAAGGAAAATGGTAAAGTAAGAAATAGATATATAGCTATTAAAGGGAAAGTTCACCCAAAAATAAAAGTTTCCTCACCATTTACTCACACTGAAGGTGGTTCTAAACATTTAGGAATATCTTCCTTCTGTCACACACAAAACAAGATATTCTGAAGAATGTTGGGGGGAACAGCCATCGACAAACATAGTAGGAACAAAAAATACTATTGAAGTCAACGGCTGCTTTTTTTCTTCAATATGTATTCAGTAGGCTCTTCAGTCAGTATATCTCCCTTTGTGTTCAACAGAAGAAAGAAGCGTACAGGTTTGGAACAAGTGGAAGTGGAGTAAATGATGACAGGATTTTCATTTATAGGTCAACTATCCTTTTAATGTAACGGTTTCTTTGTTCTCTTGTTCTCTTTGTTCTGTTTTACACAAGGGATGTCAAACTCATTTTTCGCAGGTTAAAGTCTGGTTCAGGAAAAAAATGTCTGCTTTTGTAGGCCGAACAACTTTAAAACTTACTTTTCTCCAGATTACAATCATGTTAACTTGATCATACAGACTAACTAACTAACTAACTAACTACTATATAATTCTTTTTTTCAATGTTTTTCAATGCTCATTTTAGGGATGTATGATGTCGGCAAATAAATATGTCACAACATTTTTTTTTTTTTTACATTTTTGTGAAACATACAGAAACAGGCAACACTGTGTCTAAAATGTAACTCACATAAATCTTACATCTTATGTGATTTATAAAATTAATTATTTTCTAATTGTGCTTATATTCTGAAAAAAAACAGAATATTTTTTTTGTTTTATAATATTACACATTGTTAAAAGAAAAATGATGGTATTATAGTAGATGTTAATAATTTCTCAAACAATTGTTCCACATTCAATTAAAATATTGTAGTGATTAAAGTGCATTTAAAAAATGCACAATGTTTTTTTATTTATCATTACTTTATAATATTGTCTGAATCTTTCCTTTGACTGAGAAGGACTCTTCATATGTTTGACACCCCTGTCTTATACCAAATTTATTCTTGTGTTGTTTATGCAGGAGAGAGTGCGTAATCACAAATACAGGTGCATTGCAGACCTGGAAAAGGATATCATGCAGATGTGTCACAATGCTCAGACATTTAATCTGGAGGGATCTCAGGTGTGTCTTTTCTATCCTTTAAAAAGACTTTCAAAATATTCTTGTTTCCTGTGCACTTCAATAGTACTTACACTGAACCAATTTCTTTATACTATAATTGGAGAAGTTTACACTGATTATTTTTCTAACTGTATCTATGGTATGATCTT
Source organism: Danio kyathit (assembly GCA_903798195.1). NCBI lineage: Eukaryota > Metazoa > Chordata > Actinopteri > Cypriniformes > Danionidae > Danio > Danio kyathit. The sequence continues at coordinate 40,082,387 of LR812523.1, read as the reverse complement.
TTAAATTGTTTAATTTTCACATTAATACATTTCATATATTATATGTAATCTCACAACACAAGAATTAAATTTAAACTCACCTTCCACTTTATTATGTACATCTTACTTTATTACGTTACCCCTTTTGCCCTCTGCTAAATCATTATTGCAGAGATTCAACATGGTGCTAGAAACATATCTCAGAGATTTTGATCTATATTGACTAGCGGTGCAATGGGTCACAATCCACGGTTTGGAACGCATGTGACCTGAGGATTAGTAACTTTGTTTAACATATAGATTAATCCAACATTTCTAATAATCGCAGAGAGATCGTCAGCTGCGTCATTCAAATCACTTTAATGAAAGCATTTTGGCTTCCCTGTAAAATATAATGATGACAGAAGAAATTGTGGAGGCATCTAAAGGATTTCTTAGGTTATTAAAGGTGTTTTCTGCCACTACTTGTTTAGCCTGCATTAATGCATTCAGTGTAAGCTGCACAGTCAATCATTAAAAGTTCGAGATCTCAATTCAAATACCCACGCGACATAAATTATAAATGATGATGATTTGAATATGTTTATTAATCCATCAATGCGCTGCATTCAGTTTTGACACTTTTCAGTTAGTTACAAAGTTACAAGCAATCAAATAACACAGATGTGCTTTAATAACAGTTTATAATTCAGATATAAACACTGATGTTTATGGTAATGATTAAAATCACAGTTTAATGCAACTTGATGCTGTTGAAAGTTGTAGCAATTACATTGTTTAAACCAGGGGTGCCCAAAATTTTTCTTATGAAGGGCAAAAAACCAAACTTGATTACCGAAGGTAAAAATTCTGAATTATTTACAACATTTAATTGAAACATTTAATTTCAGTTTGCTTTTTTTTGTAGCTCAGCAATAAAACAAACAAACAAAAAATGTTACGTCAAATGTAAATGACGATCTCTTTTAAAGGCCTTCGCCCCAACCCTCTTCATCCTTCTCACTATCTTCTCAGATGTGATGGTGAGCCAAATCAAGGGTTACAATGGACCAACTCTGGCCCGTGGGCCCTACTTTGGGCATCTCTGGTTTAACCAATAGGTGGTCCAAGCAACCATCAAAAATATGGAGAGGGGTCTGGATGCAGACCTGGTGCAGATGTAATCTGAGCTGTATGCAATGCTTTTTAATAGGCTCACCTAACCCAATCTGTCAACTGATACTACTGAAAATATGTCCCTGAATAGTTCTTAAAAATGATACATCTAGGAATAAAAGAAACATGAAGTTTTATAAGTGAATTATTGAATCATTAATTGAAAAATGGGACTAAAATAAATATGATGTGTTGTACAAGATTATAATATTAGATTTATACAAGATCATTTTTCACAGTATTGAAAATTTTACGTTTTTATTAAGCTTATTATTTTCATTTTTATTAAATTACAGGTTCTGTTTGTTAAAACCAAAAGTTTTTTGTAGTAATTTTTTGTAATAAATAAATTTTTTTTAATTACACTTGTCTCCTCTCTTTTTTTTTTTTTTTGATCTGAAAAATGGTCCGATTCGTGACTCAAAAACCATAGTGTGATCTGAACCGTGAGGTTTGTGATCTGCTACACCACTCATATTGTCATGACAGTATCACACAGTTGCTGCAGATTTTTTTGCAGAAATCCATGATGTGAATGTCCTGCTCTAGCACATCCCAAAGGTGCTCTGTTGAACTGAAATCTGGTGACTGTGGAGGTCATTTTAGTTTAGTGAATTCATGCTCATGTTTCAGTTTGACATGATTTGAGCTTTGGGACAAGAGGTTAACAAGTGGATATTAGAGTTACAATTTTCTTCCGACAAGGCATTTTCACCCTCAAAACAGTCACTCACTATATATTTACTTTTGTTCAAGACCATTCTCTAGAGATGGCTGTGGATAAAAATGCCAGTGGTTTTTGACATACTCAGACCAACCGAGAAAAAAGTGATATACACAGAGGATGACTCGAGGGAGAGTGAATTAAGGAGTAATTCTAATTCCCCCTCAAGTTACTCATCCTCAAGACATCCTCTGTGTAAATGACTTTTTTCTTTCAGACAAACACAACCAGTGTATTTTGAAATTTTTATTCTGACTCATTCATGAAATGGTGTTGTATAGTGTAGTGATTTTTTTTTCAAGCTTCCAAAAACACATAAATCCATCATAAATCTCATCCATATGTGCTTATGAATGCATGTTCTAGACAACTTCAGCTGATCTCTGATTTAACGTTTGACTCGTGACATAAGATGCATCCGTAGTGGAAGCGTTTACTGCAGAAGGCGATGGCATTGGCTTGGCATTGCTTTATAATGTTATACAGTAAATTACTTTTACTCTTCCTCTATGGCTTTGAATGCATCTTACGTCATGTAGGGCCAGACAGAATCTGCTGACATTTTTAGGGTAAATTAGTTGCAATTTAAATTTTTGTTTGAATAATTTTTTTTAAACTTCCTTTCTTTTTTTTATTCTACTGCTTGATTTGAATTTTAGTAGATCTTCTTGGCCATGCATCTTTGCTTGTTTGTTATCTTTCTGCCATGTGGTTGGCTGATTAGATTTAGCCAATGATGAGCAGTACCCTATATCGATGTACCCAGTAAAGTGGCCAGTGAGTGTAAATGCAAATAGATTCGATTTTTTTCATTTATTTTCCTTCGTCTTAGTCCCTTTATTCATCAGGGGTCGCCACAGCAGAATGAACTGCCAACTTTTCCAGCATATGTTTTACACAGCGGATACCCTTCCAGCTGTAACCCAGTACTGGGAAACACCCACACACACTCATTCACACACATACACTACGGCCAGTTTAGTTTATTCAATTCACCTGTTGCGCATGTCTTTGGACAGTGGAGGAAACCCATGCGAATATGGGGAGAACATGCAAACTCCACACAGAAATACCAACTGACCCAGCCTGGACTCGAACCAGCGACCTTCTTGCTGTGAGGCGACAGTGCTCTACTGATCTACTGAGCCACCGTGTCGCCTAGATTAGATTTTTATTTTAGATTTTTGTCTAACATAAAAAAACATTATCTTCTTAGCCATTAAAAGTTACTTAGTACATGTATGGTAAATGAATCAGAATAGTTTTTGTAAGTGAAAAAGCTATCTGCATTGGCGAATATAAAACGGTGTATGTGTAAAGATGTAATAAATGTCTTTCTGTGCTTTAGATCTTTGAGGACTCCATTGTTTTGAAGTCTGTTTTCGAGAGTGCCAGACAACGAATAGTGGAACTGAGTGAGGAAGACAGTGATGCTGTTGGAAGCAGTGAGGCGGATGGTAGCCACCATTTAGATATCGAGGGTAAGTCAAAATGCACATGGAAATGTGGAAATTCAGTAACAAAACAGTGTATAAAAATCAAAGTATTAAAGATTAAGTGTCTTTTTAAGTATTAAAGTAAGGTGTTGTGTGAAATATTGTATTTTTTCTTTATCTCAAAGCTCCTGTTTCAGAGACAACAAATCCCAGGCTGGATGAAAAAAAGGAGAAAAATCAAACTGCTCCAAGTAATTCTAGCCCAAAAGTGGTGGCGCACAGTGATGAAGACATTGGTAAAGATTGTGGAAATACCACAAGAGGACTATTCAACTAGCCTCGTATACTGAGCATTGTCATTTTAAGAACATTGTATGGCCATTTCAGTCCAATTTCCTTGATGTTTGGCTCAAAGATTTGCTCCGAATGTGATCTCTCATAATAATTGTTGCTTAAAACACCTTTATAATACCTTTGTATTCTAAAAAAACAACAAGAACATTGTTAATGCAGTGATGCATCTGAAACTGAATTCAATGTTTTCATGTATTTATAATATGTAAATAAGTCATAAACCCAAAATTATTATAATAACATAGTGAAAAGGGTCTATAAATTCAGACTTCCTGAACATTTTCTCACTTTTTTCCCTAAGGATGGAAAAATTGTGGCATATTATGATATCGTATGATCATTTAATGGATGCATTCAATCTTTTAAGATGGGATAAGCTGCGCTAAATTTGCAGGCTCTTATGTCTCTGTTTCAGAGAATTTTTAATCGGTGGTTTTTGTGACTATGAGCACTTTGTCATCCCCCTATTTGTATGTTTCCCTTTTCTTCATTAACAAACAACATCTTAAAAAAAAAAGGCAGTGGTTTTCTATCAAGCAGCTCTGCATTTTTTTTTATGTTTTAGTTATCACAAAACTGGAACGGTCTGTAATAGAGGAGCTTTGGGTATGATGGCAATGTATTCTTGGGTGACGGATTAGATTCTGCCCTCAAAGAGAGGCACCTATTGATGATGCTGTGTGTGCAGTTCATGATGGACGGTGGTGCTGTAGCGTCTTTCTGGACAGATTGACAGGATAAAATGAAAATGTACTGGGTTTGTGTGATGTGGAGGTGGAACAAGGTTTGAGACATCATCTTACAAAAATAAACATTTTTACGAAATCACAGCAGAGTTTCAGATGCATCCGTTTCTTCTTTTGTGTTGTGTGTGAAATTAAAAGCAGATTTCAGAGTCACGTTGGGAAACGATTGCCTCTTTAAAGCTAATTTTAAAAGCTTTGAATTGTAATCATGGGTACAGTAAGCAAATCATTTCTGCAATGTGGCGTTCTCAAAGGCTTATTTTACAGGTGTTTAGCTCTCGAATCTTTACACTGATTCATGAATTATACTTTTTCAAGTCGCCTCGAAGATAAATAGTTGTGTGTATATATATGTGCAATATCACATGAGTAGCAGTGCGATATGGCTTTTTATCAGCACTGGTGGGAGGCGTGCATTGAAACTAGGCTGTGGGTTGAGTGCCTTAGTGTCCCACCTGTGGCGATATACACCAATATTGCACTGCTACGAGTGTGATATTGCGTTTATACAACAGTTTGACGGCATTATTGTGTATATAAAAAAGAAATTCAAACACGGAGAGTCTAAAAACCCTTTTGTATGAGGAACTACTTTTTTCGCCGTTCATTCACATCTGCAGCTGACGTCAGAACAGCAGAAAGCGTTACTACTTTACAAATGTCACTTTAGAGCAAGTATTTGAATGATTCTCTAGCGTAATGTCTAAAGTGATGACAAAACAGGTGATTTTACTGACATTTTAAGATTATAAGGCTGAACGACATGAAACGCCATCAGTCTACAGACATTTCCCAGTATTTCTCTGTTGCAATCGGATATCATAATAATTAACAACAAAAAATTCAAAGCAACGCAAACACTACCTGAAAACTTGTGTTTGCGACAAGGAAAAACGCTAAACACGTGGGCATTTCTTCTTTCTTTCTTTTTACTGAACAAGTCTGCCATAACAAAAACAGGAGACGCATTTGAAACAAACAGTTGGCCAACCAAAAGGTAACTCAGGGTTATACAAAGAGTGGCCAACACAAAATACATACATTCCTGATATGTGAGTCCCGTCTCACACTCAATACACTACAATTATATAGTATAAATACAACACCACAACATACAAAAGAGAGATCGATTTAGAATGTCACTTACCAGTTTAATAATGATTTGATCAGCTGTAGTTAGAAATTATGAGTTTTTCTCCTCAGAGGGCTTATTACGCGGTCTCTGTCGCCATCTTAAATTATAAAAATTTAAAATAGGCATTGTCCTTATAAATGAACAGCATAATTGCAATCTAAACAACTACATTCTTGCCTAAAAAGCCTCAAAAGTGCATTATGTTGACCAGCAGCTGCAATATTTGTCAAACTGTAGTGAGTTTATTGATCTGCGGTCACTCTATGTGGGCAGAGTATACACAAGCCTGAAGAGGCTGTATGTGTTTTGATATTGCAGAATATCGCACAGCTATCAGCCAATCAGATTCAAGAACCAGACAGAACTGTATTACGATTTATATATGTATGATGATCATTGATTTTGGATCCTTGATGCATTCATAATAATAATAATATAACAGTCAGATAACAGTGGGGTCCGTAGGACATTTAAAAAGTATTTTAGTAAGTTTGTATATTTAAATTTAATATTTTAATATTTTAAATATATATATATATATATATATATATATATATATATATATATATATATATATATATTTTATTTTTATTTTTTTAATATGATAAATATAATTGAATAATCATAATACATATAATTGTATTATTCTTATAGTTTCCCATCACTTTCCCCATTGTTCCCATTGTGTACTCTTCTATAAAATTGTGAAGCAATTGCAAGTTGTAAATATCAGATCATGTGTTACTAGGAATATATGGGCAGTCTTCACAATTTACGCAAATACTCTTTTCGTTTACTGGTTGCTAACGGAGTTCAAATGGGCTCAGTTAATCCAGATATAGAGGATATTTTTTTTAGACAGATACTGCTTATTTATGCAGGACCATTTTCTGGTTGTCACTGCAGTGCCCTGAAACAGTGGGTAGGTAATGTGATACATAATGGGAAACATTGACAGTTTTGTGAAAGCATTTTTCTTTGTGATGCTTCAGGGCAGCAATGTGCAGTTAGGTTTAATTTATTGTGCACTGTGCTGTATGCAGGATATGTAATAAAGCACAGGGCTTTTGTTTTCAGGTTAAAAATACAAACCTTACCAACATCAGTGTTTACTTCAAAAATCACTGTTCGGAAAAGTCAAAGTAGATGAAAATGCAAGACTGGAATGCACTTATACCCCTAAAGTAGCTTAATCTTAACATGTTATATTCACCTTTTTAAAACAATATTTAGGATTTTGGAGCTAGTTAGATAGTACATACAGTGCAAAAATGCTTTTGCCAAAGATAAATGCCAAAATTAAGTGAGTCTTTCCATTCAATAAGCAAGTTATCTGCCAACGGGGTAAGCAAAATAATCTTGTTTTTCATTTTGACATACGATTATTTTGCTTGTTTTAGGGAAAGACTCACTTGACATATCATTATTTAAAACAAGACAATATTTTTTGCTTGTCTAGAAAATGCTTCTTGATTTAAGAATTTTTAGATATTTGGACAAGAAACAAGTAAAAAAATCTAAGAAAAGCATTTATTTGCAATGTATTAAAACATAATTTGTTACTCTAGAATTTCCTGAGGCAGTATGTCTGTGTGTGTGTGTCCGTATGTTTATGTAATCTGCAAACTATGATTTAGTAGTCATATTTATAATCTTTATGTGGTGCAACAATCCAAGTAAATTTTTACCTTGCAAGGACTGAGCAATAATTGGTGCTACTGAAGGAATAAATTGTAATTATTGTATATGTTTGCATCCTGTTAGTTAATGACCTGAGCTGTCAGCAGTGAAGCAATAAGCCAGCAAAAATAAATTGCTTCCTTCAAGCAATAAATAAACAAATAATAAAATTTCCAGATTTAACATCATTTTGGGTTTCGGTTTATTCAGGTTGAAAACAACTGACAAATAGCAGACAACATAAATAGTACAGTTGTTGTTAATAGCATAAGGAAGACAATGATATCACTAATGATATCTCTGGGACCCCCCAAAATGTGTGGGCCCTTAGAATTGTTCTAACCCCCCCCCCCCCCTTCCCCCCCCCCCAATATTATTACGACAGGTTACATTTAATAGTTACATTTAATAAGCTGTATGAATCACATAATGTGGCTTTTGTGTGGACTTGTATGGAATCCTCTCCATCATAAATTTAAAAATGTTCTTAGGAACATGCAAGTTTTATAGTTCTCTTATGGAATCCTATCATGTTATTAAAATCCTTATGAGCCTATAAAATCTCCTTTGAAACTTTTTTTTTTTACTATATAACAAATGACAACGCTTTGATAGAGACTTTTAAATCTGCTTGTGAATATGCTACAGAGCCACAAGATGGCACCAACAAACCAATTTTGCAGTCGATAAAAGTTCAACAGAACTCATCTTAAATCATTTATAAGGGTTAAGATATCAAGACCCTGTACAAAGACAACAACAAAAAAAAATTATAAATTGTAACATATTGATATATGTTGTGTTTATAACGTACAGGAAGAGTCAGCATTAGCTAGCATGCCATTAGAAATATACCAATTTTTAGCCTAGATCTTAATGCACAAAATATTATATTATTCCTTCATTCATTCCTTTTCTTTTCTGCTTAGTCCCTTTATTAATCCGGGGTCACCACAGCAGAATAAACCGCCAACTTATCCAGCAGGTTTTTACGCAGCGGATGCCCTTCCAGCCGCAACCCATCACTGGGAAACATCCACACACACTCCTTCACACTCATACACTACGGCCAATTTAGCCTACCCAATTCACCTTTACCGCATGTCTTTGGACTGTGGGAGAAACCGGAGCACCTGGAGGAAACCCACGCAAACGCAGGGAGAACATGCAAACTCCACACAGAAATGCCAACTGACCCAGCCGAGGCTCGAACCAGCGACCTTCTTGCTGTGAGGCAACAGCACTACCTACTGCACCACTGCGTTGCCCTATTCTAATTTATTATTTTTCTAATAAATACTCTATTTTCCAGAGACACCAATTAGATTAATTAACTACTAAATTTCACGTGTGTTAACATTCAGAAAAAGATAGTATCTAATAACGTGAAGAGATGGGATTTTGGCCCGTTGCTCATTTTTCTGCCGCTCATTTCAGAATTTATAACAGCTAATTGTTATATAATTAACTTGACTGAATTTATAACAGCATTGTTGGCCTTCTTATCTTTACAGAAAACAAAAGTCTGTCACCTGACTAAAGAGAATGTGAATGTGTCTTTACAATGCAATATAGGCTATTCGGAGAATTTGGGACATGGGAAATTGGACGGCATTTATTTCTATAGGTTTGTTTGTGTCATATACACTGATTTGTAGAAAACTCAGTCAGCTCACACTGCAAATACAGCAGAAAGTCATAAATGGTAATGTTTTCTTGCAGCAGAAATCTCATTCATTTATTTGATCCGTCCCCTCTAATTCTGCGCTTGGCTTCTTCAGTTTCACTTCACCACTGGAGACAGAAAATTATAGAATGCATATTTTCAGCTTTTCTGACACACAAAGAGCATTTCTAAAGGCATGTACACGCAAGTCCCCTTCTTTCGGAGGGTTGTAGGTTTTTCAAAAGGTATAAAATGGTTGTTTTGTTCTGTGGTGACTTTCATTGGTTTACATTGTCAGCTCCTGAGAGAACATGGCGGATTGCAACTCGCCATGAGGTAGATTCTCTATTCAATGCATAATAATTGACAATGAACTTTTTGGGATACATTTAGCAGAGCCCAGGTCTCAATGAATACAGTACAATATAATAGTAACTGTAGTTAGACAGCATAGAAAAACGCATTAAGAAAGGATATTTGGAAACATTTTCAAAATAAGAAGTGACATACTTGTTCTGGATATGTAAAAAGAGCACAAAGCCTTGGTATTTTACTTATCCCTCAGAAACAGCCTTGAACTGACAATCGCTGGTGAAGTAAGATATATTTTGCCAAAATAATTAACACTTTACTGACATTTTTTGTGACAATTTGTTTCAAACTTTCTAGTTCAGAAGTCAAGGGAACCACGTAATAAAACTTTATTTAAGACAATTTCAGCAGTTTTATTGACTTTAAAATGCTTTTTATCACTAAGTTTGGTGTGTCCTTGTTCTATTAAAAAACTAATGCTGAACATGATGATAAAATAATGTGGGAAAAACATTCTCAGTGGCTTTGGTGCATTTCTCACAACACTGTTTACATTTGCACAACAGTTAATACATTTCTCAAAACAATTAGTCATTTGTGCACATCATAGTAGCAGTTTCTCATTCCTTCCAACAAATTGCAAATGCTTTTGGACATGCATCATTTGCTTTCATACAACTCTCTGCTGTTTGTAACATTATCATTCGCTTATGTCATGTCAGTCAACATTAACTAAACTAGTGGATGCTGAATAGTCATTCCAAATAAAACTAATAGTCCTCATTTCATTACTTGAGTCATTACATACAAAAATGTTGAACAGGTTGTCAAAATCTGTCAAGCTAATTTTATTTTAAAAAAATGTAATATTTTTTTTCCTGAAAATGTTTTCTAAATTGAACAATTTCATGAATGATTTACTGACCTGAGTAGGTTGTAGGTTCAGTTAAAATGTGTACTGCAATATTGTTTACAGTTGTACACAGCTCTACCCAAAGGAAGTTTATGTTTGTTGTAAACAAGGGTGTATTTATTCTTTTGCTCAATGCTGTGAATAAATTAGAATTGCAAAGAGCAAATGGAGTATAATGTATTTTAAAATTAATTTAAATTCTGAGCAGATGTTGAGCACCATTAAATATAGGCCAATATTATATTTAATATTTAATAATTCGTTAGTCCTATAATACACAAATTTATATATTAAGTTTTTTTATATATATGGGGCGGAGAACAGAAACCAGGTGCAATGAAACATGCAATGGCCTTCTCTTCTAATTTGCTTTTGAAAACACTACCGGTTGGGTTTAGGGAATAGGGTGTTTTGTTGAGCTGATATATTGATATATTTTGCACGTTGACAAGCCGACCGGCTTCTCTCCCGGACAGAGATATGCAGAAATGTTCAAATCGGCAGAAAAGTACACAGCTGCCTCTGGTGGATTTATGAAAACAAAAAATGAAAGTGGTCCATATGGTACATGTTCATCAATCATCCAATCATGCACTACCCTTAATTTTGTTTAACATTTCAATTGGATATACAGTACTACACGATATGGGAAAAATGACAATCTTATCTGGTTGCTGCCTATGGGCCACATGTTGAGTACACACCTGATGAAGACTTATATTGGTTGGTGTCCAACAACAGAATATTTGCTATGTGTTTTTGGCACAGACATTGTAAAAGACCCTTCACAGCAAGAATGGTAAAGATAAACAGCAAAGTTTAAACCATAGCTAACGATAAAGATGTTTATAAACAATGTCATTCAGATCACTTTTAGAATGATTTTTAGATACAAACATTTAGAACAACAAAACAGTTTGCATGCTTGGCTCAAACATTTGGCATGGCATTATTACAAGTACACTATTGTTTGTGAAACAAAATAATGCTGATGTGGAAACATGAATATTAAGGAGTCATATATAATAAGTTCTTCTTACATCATAAGTGGGAACTGAAATCTGAGCATTGCGTTTTTCCGACACGATCTCACGGCAATTTGTAACTTTTTGATTTAGTGGCTAATTCATATGAATTCATTTGATCTCATTCGTACAATTTAGAATGATTTGCTTATCCCCCAATAAAGGTTGGGTTTAGGGGTGGAGTTGAGTGCCACCCTCACTGCCATGCCTCCTTTTTTAAAATCGTACATTTTTGTATGACCGAACTCCTTTGAATTCGTATGAATTAGCCACTAAACTGACAAAACGTTAAATAGTTACTTCACGAGATTAGGCTGTTTTTTTTAACATGCTTGCAGAGATAGGCTTACCAAAAATAAGTTACTGGGAGGTATCTTTTGGCAGATAAACCAGGGACTCAATTATAGCATTTAAACATGAAAAAAGTCAGATATGGCCCCTTTAATATAGGGACTTAATTTCAAATACAACCATAAACACGCATGCAAAGTTTTGTACTTTAATGGTTGTGAAATGCGAATACAAATATTCTATTTCAATTTCTCAACTACCCTATTAGACTGTTTACAGATATGTAGCTGTTTTCATCCAAAGAACTGTGCTAATACATAATTAATTATATTTGCTGGGAACTGAGTTTAAGCTCTTGGCATCATTAGCACAGTATTTCTTTTGTATGAACTTCAGGAATGCACACAGAATAAGTGCTTTTCCACACTTCTGTTTAAACCTAACTTAAAAGGCTAGTTAGTTAAATTACTTTTATAAAATGAACAGTGAGTTAAAAATGTATACAATTATTCATTCAGTTAGGTGTTGTCTTTGCCATACATTCCAATACATTATGAATACAATAAAGTTGAAGGTCATTCTATGGTCATTCTATGGTCAATTTGGGTAACTCACATAAAACAGAAAGTATGTGATGGTGTAATTGCGTGGTGGCATCAGAAACTGGTAAATAAGATGAAATAAAAAGGGAAGTCTTGCAATTACTTTGCCAAGCACTTACAGTATGTGTTGTGTAGCAGAACAAAGAAAAATACAGGCTTAAGGCTTTATCCCTAAAACTATTTCCCCGTGCTCAAATTTAATATGCAATGCTTGCTTTTGTGAAACATAAGAGAGGAGGAGAGGAAGGAGAAAAAATAACTAGTAATTCATTTGGAAAAACATTATTAGTAGGTTACACTTGTAGCCTATAATTAATGTGTCTGTGCTGCAAATACCAATCAACATTTCACTCATTTTTAATATGCACTTGCATGAAAGAAATCTAAAGGCTGCAATGGAGTTAAAGACTTGCTTCTCAATCTTACATTTTGTCAAATTCGTAATTCTTTAGCATATAGATTCAGCAAATCAGGGCATCTGCTGCATAATAATGGTTTTCTCCCCATCCTCTGCCTTCATGAGCTTCAGTGCTGGGTTGTTTGCTCACAAATTGTAATCAATTTCATGCATAACCTTTTAGACATTTTAGGTAATATATTCTGACTATTTTTTGATTACTTTTGACATCCCCACCCGGTGTGGGTTTTGTCAGATCCCTTTGGGGTAAAAATATATCCTCAAAATATTCTTACTGTAAGTAAACACGAATGAACCCACAGCCACACATGCATGTTCTTTTCTTTTAGCCAAAACAATCGTTTGATATTTTATCAATTAGTACCATATTAAAGTTTCACAACTTTATTGGATCTGATCTTTTAATTCATTTTTTTTTTTGGAAATGTAAAAGTTATTATCTATTTATTTGCCATCTTACATTTTTTCAAATTCTAAATACATATCTCCCAATAAATGTAAATTAAAATGTGCAACACTATTTCACTGTGAAATTAGCTAAATAAACAAGTTGAAATCAAACAAAATAAAAAGAAAAAACAACATAGATGGTGGCGCGGTGGCTCAGTGGGTAGCACTGTCGCTTCAAAGCAAGAAGGTCACTGGTTCGAGTCCCGGCTGGACCAGTTGGCATTTCTGTGTGGAGTTTGCATGTTCCACCCGTTTTCCCATGGGTTTCCTCCGGGTGTTCCATTTCCCCCCACAGTCCAAAGACAGGTGTAGTGGGTAAACAAAATTGGCCGTAGTGTGTGAATGTGAGAGTGTATGGGTGTTTCCTAGTACTGGGTTGTGGCTGTAAAAGCATCTGCAGCGTAAAAACAAAAGTTGGTGGTTCATTTAGCTGTGGCAAGCCCTGATAAATAAGGCACTAAGCCAAGGGAACATGAATGAATGATAGACAGACAGACAGACAGACAGACAGACAGACAGACAGACAGACAGACAGACAGACAGACAGACAGACAGACAGATAGATAGACAGATAGATAGATAGATAGATAGATAGATAGATAGAAATTTTATTATAGCTGATATAATAAGTATCAATATTTTACTGTTTTAAATACCATTAAGCTTTAAAAAAACTGTTTTATTAAAAACAAAAAAACAGTACATGGTTTCTCTTTGCTTTGAAACTTATTTTTCATATGTTTTCTCTCTTTTGCAATCTCCTGATGTACTAAATTTGTGTTTCCACATACTGTATGTAGGCTATTAGTAAGGCCAGACCGAATCTGCAGGTATATTTTTTGCTATTTCTGTGTAGAATTTTGTAGAAAAAAATCTATGGATTTATGCATAATAATTTTAGGAGTATCAAGTGAGGAGAAGCCGAGTGTTCTTAAAACTCCCAAAAAACCAAACAAAGGCTTGTAGAAAGATGCAGCAAACCAGTATGTGAGGATCAAAACGTCAAAGGAAAAAGAAGAAGAATCATTATTTCTTTAACAATTCAAATGATGCAGCCAGTATGACAGTGTGCCAAGAACATGTCAGGCTGAACAAATCCCTGAGCTGATGCTCTGTTCACTAACAAGGGCACTTATCTGACACATGTCAAAACACTTGACAACCACAAGACTTTCCAAACACCTCAGACGATCAGCTGTGTGCATCTGTCAAAATATATGACACATAATCATACCGAGCTACATTTATTTAAATGTTTTTTATACAAATGAGTTCATGTTTATATGGATTTTTACTGTAGTATATCTTTGATGATTTCTCAACAAATTATCGCACTACAGTACGTGGACTTCAGCTTGTCATTATATCAGAACAGATCTGCATTTTCTCACAAAGCATTTGAACTTTATTGACATTTCGAAACCTACTCAGTCTGTGGTTCCTAGCAAGTGCCAGTAGTTGTCACTACAAATAATGTCATCTAATTTCAGTTGTCACAACTCCATCAAGTTTCTCACTTCCATTATATAACAACTATTGTCTTCACACTGGTAGGTATTATGAAATCTTTCCATGTTCACCATTTTGCTTGATAGCTCAAGGGAAACTCTTTATTGTGAGGGACAATAGGGTGATTATAAGTTGGAATAATTGTACTTCAAACATTCATGCTTTTACATAATTGTTTTGCTCTTTGTTTGCTCTGTAGACTTGTCTCATCAAGTGTCATAAAAAATGCTAAGGTCAAACAGGTGCAGAATGTGCATACATGTAACATTAAAACACTAAAATACACAATGTACATGCAATACAAGCCCACAAAAATGCACGATGCCAGTTTAGCAATTTACAATGTACAGAAGTTGCATAGATTAAAAATATGTCTTAAAAATCCTGCCTTCAATGGATTTTATAAATACCTAATATTAGTATCACACATAAGAAGAGAAAACACTTGTACAATAATTACTACATCTTTCCAATTAGTAAGTTCATTAGTAAATCAATAAATCATTAAGAAAAAATGTGACCTCCAGTAATTTCCAATTATATCAAAACGTACATTTTCGGTCACACTTTATTTTGACAGTCCGTTTGTTGAATTTAAGTTACATTGCAACTAATTATCATTAGATTATAAGTAGACTGTTAGGTTGGGGTTAGGGTTGGGGTAGGGGTTAGGGTTAGTGTAAGTTGACATGTAATTGCAAAGTTTCTTATAGTCAGTTAAATGTCTGTTGAAGGACTGTTAAATGTCAGTGTCAACAGATATTAAGCAGACAGTCTACTAATACTCAAATGGACCATCAAAATAAAGTGTTACCACATTTTCATTAGTAATATGCTTTGCTAAGAACTTAATTTTGACAACTTTAAAGGTGATTTTCTCAATATTTTTATTTTTTAAACCCTCAGATTTTAGATCTCAAATTTCAAAAACTGACCCTTTCAACAAAGTCTGGTTTTTGTTGTCCATGGTCACATATTAATCAAAACTAAAGTTTTGATTTACGTTAGGAAATTTACAAAAGTTATTCATGAATCATGATATTTACTTAAAGTTAATCAAAATGTACTCTTCATATTTTTATATGCGTACTTGTTTTAAACAATATATGCATGCAGTTCATTATTTTGTAAAAATTCATTTTGCCCTCAAAATCTTTAATTCCACACCATAACCTTTCTCCCCTTCCTTGAAATGACTTTTCTTAACTTCTGGTCACGTGGAATGCCTTTAGGGCAGAGCTATTAGTCTTTTAGGGCGATAGCTATCAGTAAGTAAAGTCGAGATAGGATACAGGGCGGGCAGGAAGTGCAATATGCACATCAATATATCAGCAATTTACAGTTACTATGACAGTTGGGTTTAGGGTTAGGGTGGGGGTGGATGTTAAAAAATACAATTTATTGGGTAATTTAATAGATAGCATAAATAATACTTGGTACAACTAGTTGTTACATCACTGTGACGGTTGGGTTTAGGGTTGGGGTAGACATTAATAAAATAAAATTAATGGGAAATTTAATAAATTATATAAATCATTTTTGTTAACTTCCGGCCGCAACCATATCTGATCTAGCAACAACTCTCTCAGTACATGTCTTGATTCTGTCCTGCCTTCATGGGAGACAGTGGTTCAGACAGATGTGATAGGATTTAATTGGTTAAATTTTGCTCCTAACTATTGTCACTATCCAGGCATCTGAAAACATCCAACGGTGGACAATAATCCTCCAGTTTAAGCTGGCATTCAAATCTTCCTACATTTTGTATGCAATGCTCATCTTCCAACAATCTAATCAATTTCCAAAGGACAAAATCATGCACCGCCCTACATTTTCATTCTAATTTCAGAAACTGTTTTAATTGGGAAAGAACAAAAAGGACAATCTTTACTTTCGTTTCATGCTGACTTTAATATTATTGTGGGTTTTGGCATAAAAGAAAAATGTATGATTTTGATCCTTGGCAAATATTGCTGGCTATTTTACAAATATACCCAATTATCTTAAGATTGCTTTTGTGGTAGACGGTCACATATGTTGAAAAAAATCCCAATTTACATTTTCAACATATAAAGCAATTGTAGATCTTCAAAATCAAACTGCTACATTGATATGTATTGATTTCTCTTTACAGACGTTTGGAAGTATTAGAATTTTGGTTAAATTAACAGAAATTGTTCAGATATATTTGTTGGTATCTATTAACCCTCTCACACAAGCACTTGTCAATGAAACAACAGCAGATGCCCACATTAACAAATGCTTGTGTGAGAGGGTTAAGAGACCCAAGCATCTGCTGTTGATTCAGTCTGTTATTGCTGATGTTCAGTCTCTTCTTTTCAACTGTCAACTTTTGTTGAGGCTAATAAATTACTGATTTAGTGTAAACAAAATTCAACTACAACTAGCTCATTGTGTTTCTTCAGGCTGGATGAAGTTGATTGGCAGGCATGATTTAAACATCTCAGTGTAGAGGATAAGCAGACAGTGAATAGTCTCAGTGACTCAGTAGAGTTATGATTGACTGATTAATATGACAGAACATTCAGAAAAAAGGGGTCTTATGGCTAAACAGTGATGCAAATTAACAGAATAATTACACAGTAAACAACTTAATTAGATATCTGAAGGTGCCATAGAATGAAAATCTGGATATACCTAGGCATAGCTTAATAATAAGAGTTTAGTACATGTGAATGAACAAATCAACATTTTAAAAAAGATTTTTTTGCTCTATAGGCATTGAAGCCCTTCTTCTAGAGGATATTAACATAAACACAGAGGAGTAAAATCTCACAGGATTCGTTCTGCCTTTCTTACAGGTCTTGCAGTGTTCCAAAATGATATAGTATTAATTACTTGTTAATTAATAGTTCAAACTGTATTTTATTATTAACTCACAAAAAATGTTACATAATAATTAATAATAATAATAAATAAGAATAATAAATAAAAATATCAACAAGGCTGAAGCAGAGTACCCATCACACACCGAAGATAGCCTCATTTCTTTTTTATCTGGCATAAATGACATACTATGAGCCTCAGACAACATTGTTTCCTCATTCTCATGTATATCCTATAAATCCGGGTGAAGAACAGACTAATCAGAACAAAACACAGACTGACAATCTACAATTGTAATACAATCCATGAAGGTACCACTACAGTGACAAGACACTTTGTACCTTAACAGTGTCAAATGTGTTCCTTCAACAACTATTTAAAGGCATTTTGCTTTATCCAAAATGCGCCAATTTTTTTCAGTAAATATAAAACATCAAATACATTTTTATGTTTAAAAAAAATTTTTTTTTTTTTGTGTAAATGCAGCTTTTCCATTTACAATAAAGAATAAAAAAATACTTTAACATCAAACAAAAGATCTATTTTTTTGCTAAACATTTCACACTTTTCACAAAAATGTTACAGAAAATAGAAATAGAATTATGCAAAAGTATTGTAATGAGATGTGCTCAGTGTTTGATTAGTTTTAGAATAGTAAAATGTCTGCATGAACACTTTGCATATGCAGGAATTTTGTCAGCTCACGTGCGTAGTGGAAAACAAACGCCAAAAGGTGCGGATATCAATAATGAAAATCTATTTATCAGAAAATGCTTACCAAATGTTTATTAAAAATGCCTTAAATGTTTAGTTTACAATACCTATAATTTTGTTTTACCAGTTGTTTTGTATCATAGAACTTAATAATTAATGTTTATGAGTTTCTTTAAAAATATACTTTTAAATGAAGATTCATGTTTTAATATGGAAATTATTCATAAAATCACTTTGCTTTTACAGTAATATTTAATTTCATAGATATTGTAATAAAGAAGGAGTTGTCCAACACTTATGTACCTTAAAAGGTACAGAACAGTATCATACCATAGTGTGTGTGTGTGTGTGTGTGTGTGTGTGTGTGTGTGTGTGTGTGTGTGTGTGTGTGTGTGTGTGTGTGTGTGTGTGTGTGTGTGTAAGAGAGAGTTGCAAATATCATTAAAACTTCCGTTCTGTAATAATTCTGGTTATAAATTAGCGTGTAAAACCATTTCCAGAGAATTGTTGAATTTATCTAAGCCACATACCTACTATGTACTGTAGATATCAGAGAAGATTTTAACATATTGAATCAATGCACTGGATGGCACTTTAAAGATAAAGAAACTGAATGATCAGAAAGTGAGATGTTTTTTAATGAGTACTTAAGTCAGATAAATCACTACAAGACCTGCTGTTAACCAAAGATTTAATGGTTATTAGTCAGAACAGAGTCTGACTAATAATGGCTAAACTGTAATTTTTATGATTGTTTGTTACTTTGTAGTTAACTTTTAATTGAACTTTGACCACACCATCAATAAAAAAATAAAATAGATTCAGTGCAAGAAAGCATACTCACTCCATTTTTATTCAAATAATGCATAAACAAAAAAAAAATTATTAATAAATTCAGTGTCAGAATGTAAAAAATCAACATTTTAAAAAAGATTTTTTGCTCTATAGGCATTGAAGCCCTTCTTCTAGAAGATATTAACATAAATTAGTCACACAGAGGAGTAAAATCTCACAGGATTCGTTCTGCCTTTCTTACAGGTCTTGCAGTGTTCCAAAATGATATAGTATTAATTACTTGTTAAT
This sequence comes from Danio kyathit, assembly GCA_903798195.1. Lineage (NCBI taxonomy): Eukaryota > Metazoa > Chordata > Actinopteri > Cypriniformes > Danionidae > Danio > Danio kyathit. The sequence continues at coordinate 40,063,348 of LR812523.1, read as the reverse complement.
TAATAGTTCAAACTGTATTTTAATATTACCCCACAAAAAATGTTACAAAATAGAAATGCTAAATGTTTTACTAAAATAAATAATGAATAATGAAACATGAATAATAAATCATAATATCAGCAAGGCTGAAGCAGAGTACCCATCACACACTGTAGATAGCCTCATTTCTTTGTAATCTGGCAGTTTCTCTATCTAAAATAGGCCAAACAATACTTATTTACTCTTGGGTGAATATCTTTATTTGATAATTTATGAATTCTTTTTTTCCCCAGCATAAAATCAATGTCAGATCCATATTTGAAATGTTATAATATTCATAGTATATACAATGTAATGTTTTAAAAGTGTATTTATTTATTTTTATTTTAGTACAAAGCATCAGATGTTAGCCTGGTCAAGCATGTCACTTGCTTACCCATATAACACAGAAATAGCACTGAGCGTATTTCGGTCCCACTGGCCAGACACAATCCACAACTGAAGGCATCATTCAGAGAAATAGGAGAAGCGCTCTGTCAACACGAGCTTGCAGGTAATCAATCTGGCAGAGTGATCGGTGAAGCTCGCACTATCCTCCCGCTCAGTGCTGTGCTTGGCCCGCTGATCGTTTTCAGTAAAGTAATGATGTTTTCAATGCGTCCTGTGGCTCAGGATGAAATGATCTCTATCACTCTTTTCTCTCTGCCTCTTTGTTTGTCTTTGTTGAATTAGGTGTTCCCTTCAACAGAACACCACACACACCCACAGCTGTCAAAGCATACACACAAACACTCTTCAATTTTTAAGAAAAAATACATAAACACCACACACACACACACACACACACACACACACACACACACACACACACACACACACACACACACACACCACACACACACACACACACACACACACACACACACACACCACACACTGTCTACACTGGATGTTAGTACCGTGGAGCGAGCGACTAAACACAAATTAACCCAAAAATAAACAGTGATTCTGTCAACAGTGGTGGATTAATCTAATGCCACATTCTGTTTATGATACTGAGTGAAAAGGACAAATTATTTGCCATTTTTGTCACATTTTTGTAACAACTACTCTACTTTGTCAGTTTTATTGTGGTATGTTTTATAAGACACAAGGTATAAACACTCACATTGTCACCACAAATCAGTGCGTTGGTCCTTCTTATCTGATGTCCATCTTGCTTGACTGCAGCTGTTGTGCCTCTGTATTCTAGCTTTCTAATTGGTTATTGTTACAGTCCACATAACAGTCTAAATTTAGGTTTCCTTCCCTCAACAGGATTTCTAATCGTGATGTTTCAGCTTGTTGGATATTGGGATTTTCCAAATAGAAAAAAAACAGATCTAATCATTTTATGGCACAGATTTACAGAAAATTACTATCATTTAGAAAATAAACTACTGTACATTCATTTAACATTTTACAATGTCAATTTTATGTTATATCTCTAAGACAAGGGAATATAGAGAAGTACATCATGCTCCCCTATGTTTTATTATATCCTGTTTGCCATGTTTATACATAAAGGGTCCAAACTGGTACCTTAAAGTCCACCTTGGTCCGATGATCCAGTCTGTTGCAATTGGTCGACTGCGTTTAGCGCAAGACAGAGAGAAATGCCCACCAAGGCTTATCTACAATTTTGAAGTAGTCAGAGTGTATGTGTGAACCCAATGCAGGAGTGCATTAGCAATGCAGTTAAATGTCAGCATATTGCTCTGTTCTTAACCACAACCCCAAGTAATAACAATGACACACATTCAGTATTAATCCACACAGAGGCAAAAGCTGAACTATTTTGAAACTTGACCGCCGCACGTGTATAGGAACAGCTGATGGTGGCCATAGCAACGACAAACGGCAGAGAATCGCAAGCTCACAAACGCATTTAAATCCGTAAAGAAAGCGGCACACGCCAAGATTTTAACATGGTTTTAGATGTGATATGAGAATATAAAGAGTTAACCAAATACAGTACAAGCAGATAAGAGTAACAAAACACAATTAAATACATAATTTGCAAGCTAGAGAAAACAAGGAGGCACCCATTTTAATCGTACTTACATACACTTGTGAAATGGAGGAAGAAACTGGTCCATGAACTGTGTACTGATAAAGTTCCTGTCAAGCTCTGACAAAGTCCTATACATCAATAGTCTTTTCTGATCCTTCCTTTCACAAACGACCGACGAATCCCCCGTTGTAAGCATGTAGATTGCTGAAGCACTCGTCAGAAAAATGAGGAGAACACAGCACAAGGCTGGGGTAATAATGCTGAGGTATTTTTACAAAAATAAACTTTAACGACTGACTTTTCACAGCCTCATCTTTGGGAGCACAGCATCTTCACATCATGATTCAGTCGGGATCTGCTACAGTATTTATCTTCTTTTTCTTTCTAGAGTGTTTGTGGGCGGGGTCTGTGGTTTAAGTTTTCCCGGGTCTGTGCGTGCAACAAATGGGCGGGGCTTGAGTTTCATGTCGATGTCACGCGAACATGGCTAAAGATTCGTTACTTCAATGATTCATTTAAACCACTATGAGTCGACTCTTTTATAGATGAATCAATAGTTTTAAACACGGTGCGCTTTCAGATTTAAGCCTTAGCTGGATATTTCACTTCAATTAAAGCTGTGTCACACACTGCATGGAAGCTCATTTTCAAAAACCCATAATAGGGGCTCTTTAAAATCTGAAAATGCACGTCCCTGTTTTTTTTTTTTCAGTTATATTCTCAGATTAACCACGCTTCTTCAGCTGTCAGTTTTGACAACAAACAGAAACGGTGAGCAGGAGGTGTCTGTTAGGTTGTAATAACTCTTTTAAAACCCTTTTCCGATCTTTCTGACTGAAATGCCTACTTTACACATCCACTCAGCTTGCAGCAGAAAAAACAAGCCACACCCACTGTTTGCTCATTTAAAATTCTGTTTTTCTAGGTACTGCGATACAATACAAAAAAATGCAGCTTTCAATTCACTGTGACTTTAAAGGTACAACTTAATATCTAAAGCGTGCATATTAGTACCTAAAAGGTACAAATATGTACCTTATGAAAAGGTACCACCTTAGTGACAGCTTTGTTATTTTTATTTTTGAGAGTATCACTGCTGGTGATGCAGTGGCGCAGTAGGTAGTGCTGTTGCCTCACAGCAAGAAGGTCGCTGGTTCGAGCCTCGGCTGGGTCAGTTGGAGTTTCTGTGTGGAGTTTGCATGTTCTCCCTGCGTTCACGTGGGTTTCCTCCGGGTGCTCTGGTTTCCCCCACAGTCCAAAGATATGCAGGTCAATTGGGTAGGCTAAATTGTCTGTAGTGTATGAGTGTGAATGAGTGTGTATGGATGTTTCCCAGAGATGGGTTGCGGCTGGAAGGGCATCTGCTGCGTAAAACATATGCTGGATATGTTTGCGGTTTATTCTGCTGTGGTGACCCTGGATTAATAAAAAGGGACTAAGCTGAAAAGAAAATGAATGAGTGTCACTGCTCATTTGCCACATTTATTATATTATTTGATAACAAAGAGAACAAAATCACCTTTTTATCTACATTTAGCAACAAATGTTAAAAACACTACTATCTGAAGTTCAATGCAAGAATCAAAATTCAATGCAAGGCAGCGACAGAGCAAAGAAAGAAACATGGTGGACAGTAGCACTAGAACAGGCCTGAACAAGACAATCAAGCTTTTCAGGATTAGTAGAACATTTCAGGCAGCAGAGTTTGATCAAGACTAGTGTAAGACATGGACTGTAACTAAAATGGCCATAGTGCAGCACTGTTTGAGGGAGCAGCCATTTGTAGTGGTGTCCAAAACCATAGTTGACATTCTGAAGTGCACCTAATCAATCCCACAATGCGCTCACCAAATTCTCTGCATTGTCGGGTGACAGTATTTTTTGTCACATTTATTATATTATTTGATAACAAAGAGAACAAAATCACATTTTTATCTACATTTAGAAATAAATAATAAAAACACTATTATCTGGTGTATATTTTCACAAGAATGTAAACAAAAAAAACATAAAATTAATGTAAATATTTACAGCAATAACTTCCATCACAAGTTTATGAACATACACAGTTATAAATGACATTCGCTGGGTTTCTGTGACTGCTGACCTGGTAATCCTGGTGTAAATAATAAATGAAACTTGCTGCCTTCAGTGCTGCTGTCCACCATGTTTCTTTCTTTGCTCTGTTGCTGCCATGCATTGGATTTTGGGAAATGGCACTTCATCGAGTGTACATTGGATGGATACTCACTCAGAATTCAGACAAACTACAAAACTGCCAACATCTGATACGGTGAACTATACAAGTAACTCAGACAGAGCTCAAGTCTGATTATGTCAGTGCAAGTCTGCAGTCAGACTCTTCTCATACAGTACAGTATGTTGTGTTTCCTTTCAGAAGATAATACAGCGCATATTTTTTTAAAACCCTTTTTTGTAGGGAAAACATTGAAACAGTTTATCATTTTTATCCTATTGTTTAATGTATGGGGTGACATTGTGGCTCAATGTGTAGCACTGTCTCCAAATGTCCTCCTTGCACAATCTTCCCTTCCAAAGACCTGAGGTATAGGTGAATAGGCTGGCTGTAGTATGTGTGAGTGTGTGTATGCTTGAAAGAATATGTTAGTTGTTTTCCAGAACAGGGAGTTTATGAGATTGTGCACTCTCAGGTTTGGGTTGTGGCAGTAAAGGCAACTGTTGGTAAAATGTGCCAGAGTAATTGGTGGTTCATTCCACTGTGGCGACGCCTGAGAAAGAAGACAATAAGCTGAAGTAAAAAAAATTCCTGCAGAGTTCAGCTTCAACCCTGATCAAACACACCTGAACAAGCCAATCACGATTTCAGGATTTTGCTGCGGTCACTGTGGAGTTTGAGCATGTGAAATTCTGTCGTACGGCGCTGCGGAAAGGGTCAGGATTAAAGAAGATTATTAGAGATTTAAAAAAGTGAGCAATTGGTGCATATTTTACATTTCTGTCCAAGATGTCATATTTTGATTTAGCAGGTCAGAGTTCACCAAGCTTGAACTTTGCAACGCAGCAAACTGCAAAACTTGTCGCACAAGCTTGTGTTTCCGGTCTGATGCATTCGCGTAGTTGTGAATGGAAGTCTATAGGGAGAAAAGCCTAGTGTGACCGCAGCTTCAGTAGAACATTTCAGGCAGTAGAGTTTGATCAAGGCTGGTGTAAGACATGGGCTGTGTCTGAAATCGCCATAGTGCTGCACTGTTTGAGGGAGCAGCAATTTGTGGTTGTGTCCAAAACCATAGTGGACATTCTGAAGTGCACTCAATCAATTCCATAATGCACTGCTGTAACAAGTGTGCAACTGATGTACACTCAATGGCTAGAGTGTCAGGATCTGTCATTTTATGACTTTAGTTTTTACATGTTATGATTTTGTTTCTCCACTAGATGTCCTCATTTCTCCCCATGTGTGGTTTGAGTTCAGTAATTACGTGATTGTTTTCACATGTGTCCTGTTATGTCATGTGTGTTTAAATTGACTATTTTTCCCTGTTTCTTTGCTCGGTTATTGTTGATGCAAGCCCTTGGTTATCGCGAGTCTTGCTTTGCTTTCCTAAAGTCTAGTTGTTTCAGAGTTCTATGCTACTTTGCCTTTTTCCTTGTTTTTTGGATGTGTTTCTCCTGCTCTAGTTTTTTGCTCTAGTTTTTTCTAGATATTTTGCATGTTGACCTTTTTGTTCCTTCGTTAACTCAGTTCTATTTTATCTCTGCATTTTTGTTGTTCCAAATCTGGATTTTTGTTTTTGTGAATAAATCACTTACAGTGCAAGTACCGTCTCGCTGTTAGGTTCATTATCTGCCTGTGGCGGAGTGGTTAAGCATTCTAAATCTGTGGTTAAGCGTTCAGACTTCAAACCCCGTCTCTGACAGAATAACAGAGCCAAGAATAAACATGAACCCAGAGACACACATCCCTCAGGATCTTCTTGCCACAGTGGCCCAGCAGGCTTCTACGGTCCAGCGACATGAGCAAGTCCTAGTGCAGCAAGAAACACTCATGGCCAAGCATTCACAGGTACTTTCTGACATAATGAGTTCTATTCGTCAGCTTTTCGACAGGTTACCTTCCAGTCCTACTCCTACCTCCTCTGTAGCCTCAGTACCCAATGCAGAGACTTGAGTGACCTCTCCTCTGACGGAATCTTGCCTTCCCCCACCACAATGCTTCTCAGGTGATCCTAGTGTATGTGATGGGTTCCTAACCCAAAGTGCTCTAACTTTTGAATTACAGCCATCTACCTTCTCCTCAGATCGGGCCAAGATTGCGTATGTAATTACCCTGCTGTCTGGTAAGGGTCTTTCATGGGCCACTGCAGTTTGGAAAGCTAAGGCCCCATTCCGTTCCAGTTTTACGGCTTTCGAAGAGGAGTTTAAGCGGGTTTTTGGATCACCCCCACAGTGGCCGGCAAGCCTCTAAGAAACTCCTCACCCTTCAACAAGGTAGTGGTAGTGTGGCCGAATATGCCATCCATTTCCGAACTGTCGCAGCAGGGAGCGGCTGGAATAATGAGGCACTCATGGTCTGCTTCCAAAAGGGGCTTTCGGAGGTAATTAAAGATGACCTAGCTACCAGAAAACCTGCTCTGGACCTTGAGACTTTGATGGACCAAGCTATTTGCCTCGATAATCGTCTGAGGGAAAGGAAGCTGAACTATTCCTCAGTCTCCACACAGTTTCTCACTCCAACATCCCCTCAAACATTACAAACTGCTCAAGACATTTTAGAACCTATGCAGTTGGGTAGAACTCGCCTCTCTCCTCTTGAAAGAGAGTGCCGCATGAGAGGGCGATGTTGCCTATATTGTGGTCTGCCTGGTCACTTTCGGTCTACCTGCCCTCAGCTCTCGGGAAACGCTCAGCCCCGTACAGGCAAGGAGGGACTGTAACGGGAGCTACAGTCAGTACCGTACCTTCCAAATCTAGGTTATTTCTTCCCATTACACTCACGTGGGCAGACCAGAAATGCCAACTTCAGGCATTTGTAGATACTGGGGCTGCTGAAAATTTCATGGATCTCACCTTAGCCAGGAACTTCAAAATTCCTAATGATCCTCTTCCTGGTCCACTATCAGTCACTGCTCTGGATGGTAGACCGTTAGGTCCAGGAGAAGTCACCACCTCACCTCCCACCTTGCTCTCTCTGTTTGTCAGCACCAAGAGAAGATTTGCTTTCACTTGATACACTCACCAGAGTTTCCAGTTATCCTTGGGCACCCCTGGCTGCTTTAGCATAACCCTCATATTGATTGGCCCACTAGCACAGTTTTGGGTTGGAGTCCCACGTGCCAAACCACCTGCCTGAGTCAAAAACCCCTCAAAACCTTTTCTCGAGTCTCAAGAACCCCTAGATCTGTCTCTAGTCCCAGCTCCATACCATCACCTTAAGGCTGTCTTCACCAAAAGGAGAGCTTCATCTCTGCACCTATCCTTCTCCTTCCCAACCCAGAGAGATCCTTCACAGTAGAAGTGGATGCATCGGATGTAGGCGTTGGGGCAGTATTATCCCAGAGAGGAGATGACAACAAGCTACATCCGTGTGCATTCCTCTCCCACCACCTCACTCCTACTGAGAGGAACTATCATATAGGTGACAGAGTGTTACTAGCCGTTAAGTTAGCCCTGGAGGAATGAAGACACTGGCTGGAGGGTGCCAAACACCCTTTCGAAGTGCTCACGGACCACAAGAATCTCGAGTACATCCAACAGGCAAAGCGACTTAACCCCTGCCAGGCACGTTGGTCTCTATTCTTCAACCATTTCCATTTCACTCTTACTTACCGAGCAGGCTCCAAAAATCTGAAACCAGACGCTCTGTCCAGAGTTTATATTAAATCTCCTCAAGAAGATGGCATTACCACTATCATACCCAGGAGTAAGATAATTGCCCCTATCCAGTGGAACATGGAGAGCATGGTAAGGAAGGACCAAGTCCGGATCCTGGAGGAGGACTAAATAATCGTTTGTTTGTCCCTAAAGCTGTCCGAGCTAAGATCCTTCAGTGGGGGCATTCCTCACAACTTACCTGTCACCTTGGGTCTTCTCGCACTTTCAAGTTCCTCCTGAGACGGTTCTATTTGAGTCTTGAGTCTTGCTTTGCTTTCCTAAAGTCTAGTTGTTTCAGAGTTCTATGCTACTTTGCCTTTTTCCTTGTGTTTTGGATGTTTCTCCTGCTCTAGTGTTTTCAAGAGATATTTTGCATGTTGGTCTTTTTGTTCCTCCGTAAACTCAGTCCTATTTTATCTCTGCATTTTTGTTGTTCCAAATCTGGATTTTTGTTTTTGTAAATAAATCTCTCACAGTGCAAGTACCGTCTCGCTCTTGGGTTCATTACAGAGTATTCAGACTCTGACATAGAGAATACCTAATGCACTGCGAGAGTTTGCATGCCTAATGAATGATCATGTCTGTTTCATTCATGGTGGAATCCCATCAGTGTAATATACTGTACTAAATACATTGTCATTTAATTGTTAATTAACATTCTTTATATTGTACATGACAGAAATCCGGGCTTCATGGTGGCGCAGTGGGTAGCACGATCGCCTCACAGCAAGAAGGTCGCTGGTTCAAGCCTTGGCTTGGGTCAGTTGGCATTTCTGTGTGGAGTTTGCATGTTCTCCCCGTGTTTGTGTGGGTTTCCTCCGGGTGCTCCGGTTTCCCCCACAGTCCAAAGACATGTGGTAGAGTAAAATTGGGTAAGCTAAATTGTCCGTAGTGTATGTGTGTGAATGAGTGTCTATGGATGTTTCCCAGTGATGGTTTGCAGCTGGAAGGACATCTGCTTCGTAAAACATATGTTGGATAAGTTGGCGGTTCATTCCGCTGTGGTGACCCCAGATTAATAAAGGGACTAAGCTGTAAAGAAAGAGAATGAATGAATGACAGAAATCAAAATACTATGTTTCATAATTATTAGACAGCTCACTAAGTGTTATCACAGGGTCCGACCAAGATGTTAAAAATCAGATTCGTCTGAGGGATTTATCAACTAGCAAAAGCACAAAAAAACAAAACAGTCTCCTTTTCTGGTGCACTCAGTCATCAAATTCACTCACACACTCTTTTTAGTGGACTATATAAGTGGACATATGTAGGAGATAGTGAGTGAGGGTATAGGGTGCATCCCTATCAGCTCTGTTGTTCAGTAGTCATGGCACTGATCAGGGACTATTTTAAGGGCTGCAAAATTCTTCCAGTGCACTGATATGTTTGCTCCCTGAAATGTCCCATATTGCACCATGAAAACGCCTCCCTGTTAATGTTAATGGAATTCTGAAACATGAATTTTGAATTACATGACCTAAATCATCACACATAACCACAAACCATTATCTATTTATATTTAACCGTAAATGAATATAGTTACACAGGTACAGAACAATCTAGCACACATTTATAAACAATCAATGGTGGAAATGTTTATTATTTATCTATAATTCAATTCAATTCATCTTTATTTCTGTAGCACTTTTACAATGTAGATTGTGTCAAAGCAGCTTAACATAGAAGTTCTAGTAAATTGAAACTGTGTCAGTCCAGTTTTCAGAGTTGAATTTCAGTTTAGTTCAGTTCAATAATTTTCACTGCTTAAAGTCTAAACACTGAAGAGCAAATCCATCAATGCGCAGCTCCACAAGTTCCAAACCAAGCAAGCCAGTGGCGACAGTGGCAAGGAACAAAACTTTACCAATTGATGAAAGTGAAGCAAAAAAAAAAAACTCGAAAAAAACCAGGCTCAGTTGGGCATGACCATTTCTTCTTTGGCCAAACTTCTTCTGCAGAGCTGCAGTTTAGGCACCGGAGGCTGGAGAATGCTAGATGTCCATTGTGGAGAAGCTGCAGGTGTGAGTGGGTCACCAGTGGGTGTTCAGGCTGGCCCACGGGATCAGTGTGGAGACTCGTCTGTCACTGGGGTCTTTCACTCATGCTCTCCACTCCTCCATGAATGCCACAGCAGCTGCTCAGGATACAGCCTGGTCCAGGATTATGGATACCTCTAGAAGTCCTTTAGGTTTGCCATCATCTCTTCACAGGTCACAATCTCTAGAGGCCTCAGGGTGAGTATCCCCGGGTGAAAAAATTAAATATCAAGGCAAAAATAAAGTGCTATAAATTAAAATAGCAGTTATATGAATAAACATGATAAGCACATGATTATTTCTAACAAAATGTCTGGTGCATTAAGACAGGGGAAGTGTGTCCTGCAGGTAGTTTGTCAAGCCCACTCATCTACATGGAGCACACTCATGCACCATACTGTCATGTGATGCATTGTGTGTATGCTTTACTAAAAAGATAGGTCTTTAATCTAGTTTTGAATTGAGAGTGTGTCTGAGCCTTGGACATTATCAGGAAGGCTATTCCAGAGTTTAGGAGGCATAAATGAGAAGGATTGACCTCCTTTAGTACACTTGTATTAGTGAAATTGTATCACATTTTTTCTTTCAGTTGTTTATGTTGTTATGATTGCTGTATTCATATTTATGATAGTTGTGTTCATATTTAAAGTGCTTTGAAATGTGCATTTTTTATCCAATGTTTGACGTAATGTCAACTGAATAATAGAAAGGATGAAACATAGCGTAGCTCCTCTCTTATTAAAAAACAGCCAATAGCGTTGAGTTTTTATCACAGCACTGTCAGTGAAAGGTTGAGCTCAATCGCATCAAATGAAAAGCAAATGAGTAGCGTCTTAAAGAAGGCGGGGCATGTCAGATACTAGAGAGCATTTGATTGGTCAAGATTTGATGTGAAACTGAAGTATGAGGTGATGTGGAAAAAAGTGCACTTGAAAGAGTCCGTATCTCCAGTCATGAGTGAGCATTTATAAGAAGAGCGATGGAGCAGCTATTAGAGTGTGATTGGAGAACCAGCACTTTTGATGGGCCTCTGGAACTCTGACAGATGAATGATGGGAATAATGTGATGGGGCAAGATCCTTTACAGCTGGCCCAGAGACAAACATTAAATGGTCTGATAAAAAAAGAAACATTGCAGTAAATAGAGGTATGACAGTGGCATTTGAGGAAGAAAGAGAAAAATGAGAGACAAAAGACAAATCAAACAGGTGGGGGTGATGGATGAGAGAGAGAGATGTGTAATCAGAATTTTGGCTCTGAATTTTTTTTCATGAGCATCGCAGTGAATGGAGACTGTGAGATTGAGACACCCCTCGCTATCTCTCCCTCTTACTCTCTCACAGACACACACACAATGCACAGCGGTTGCACCACAGATAATAACAAAAAGAATAGCGCAAAACATCCATGATTCTCCAAATTTCAAATTGGACAAGTAAACATCATTAAAGGAGAGATTATGTTGCTGTCAAGAATAGATGGTGGTTATATTTTTATCCAATTCTAGGCCAAATATAACTTGTGAAGGCAATAGAAAAAATAATAAAGGTCATCATCATCACCTGCTCTCAAGCACGCCTGCAATAATGTTTTCCTCTTCAGTTTTTCTCACAAATGTTCCTTTTTTTTGTATATTATAACAAATGGAGTTGAAGCATTCATCCCTTTGGCTCACTTTACAGAGAATCTTTTCTATTCTTATAAGATTCATTTTGTTATTTGGTATTGTATATTTTATTGCATTATAGTCAACTTTTATAAGAAAAGAAAATTGGGGATGAGAATGGGTTAAAACATTAAAAGATTTATGTATTGTATTAAATATAGAATAGATATAAAATATAGATTACTTACAGAATTAATCTATTAAATATGCACTCACCGGCCACTTTATTAGGTACACATTACTAGTACTGGGTTGGACCCCCTTTTGCCTTCAGAACTGCTTTAATCCTTCGTGGCATAGATTCAACAAGGTACTGGAAATATTCCTCAGAGATTTTGGTCCATATTGACATGATAGCATCACGCAGTTGCTGCAGATTTGTCGGCTGCACAAACATGATGTGAATCTCCCGTTCCACCACATCCCAAAGGTGCTCTATTGGATTGAGTTCTGGAGACTGTGGAGGCCATTTGAGTACAGTGAACTTATTGTCATGGTCAAGAAACCAGTCTGAGATGATTTGTGCTTTATGACATGGAGCGTTATCCTGCTGGAAGTAGCACACTGTGGTCATAAAGGGATGGACATGGTCAGCAACAATACTCAGGTAGGCTGTGGTGTTGACACGATGCTCAATTGGTACTAATGGGCCCAAAGTGTGCCTCCACACGATTATACCACCAGCAGCCTGAACCATTGATACAAGGCAGGATGGATCCAGGCTTTCATGTTGCTGATGCCAAATTCTGACCCTACCATCCAAATGTCGTAGCAGAAATCAATACTCATCAGACCAGGCAACGTTTTTCCAATCTTCTATATTATCCAATTTTGGTGAGCCTATGTGAATTGTAGCCTCAGTTTCCTGTTCTTAGCTGACAGGAGTGGCACCCGCTGTGGTCTTCTGCTGCTGTAGCCCATCCGCCTCAAGGTTTGACGTGTTGTGCGTTTAGAGATGCTCTTCTCTTCTCCATACCTTGGTTGTAATGAGTGATGATTTGAGTTACTGTTGATTTCTATCAGCTCGAACCAGTCTGACCATTCTCCTCTGACCTCTGGCATTAACAAGGCATTTGTGCCCACAAAACTGCCGCACACTGGATATTTTCTTTTTCTGACCATTCTCTGTAAACCCTAGAGATAATTGTGCGTGAAAATCCCAATAGATCAGCAGTTTCTGAAATACTCAGACCAGCCCATCTTGCACCAGCAATCATGCCATGTTCTAAGTCACTTAAATCACCTTTCTTCCCCATTCTGATGCTCGGTTTGAACTGCAGCAGATCGTCTTGACCATGTCTACATGCCTAAATGCATTGAGTTGCTACCATGTGACATATATATAATGCAAAGCTGTGGATAGTACAATAAAAATAAAGTAGCCCTTGTCAATTTATTTCCACGGGACCCAAGAATTGATAAAAAAGAAAATGTTGATTAAAGAAAATCCAGGGTTTTATGGGAGCTGTACACTGTGCACTTTATGTGCTTAGTATGCATCTTTATACATGTGTAACCTAAATCAGAGCTGCGTTGATTTGTAAAGGATGCAGGCTGTCCACCATACTGGCAGAACTTTGGGAAATAATCTTAGAAGCAAAGTGTCAAAACATTTCAGTTTGCTAATTGTCAGCCAATCACACAAGTGGGCATTTATTTCTGAGGGAGGAAACTATATTCCAATGTCTTTTTATTATTTAAATATCTTGATAACATTCTAAGTGGACCTCAGGAAACAGAACAAAATAAAAAGAGGCAGTTCATGACCCCTTTAATGGCCATAATGCCATCTGTGAATTTCCCTGGTCTATTCATTCCCTCTGTGCCTGTTCAAAATGATGTGAATGATAAACCATATAATTCATACATTTACAGCCTAGCTACTAATATAGCGGTGTATAATACATAACAGAGAATATAAAGCTTGTGTAGACACCTGCTGATTTGAGAATGATTCATGGGGTTTGTCTGAATATGAATTTTGAGTTGAAAGGCTGGAGGGTATGATATTGAAATAATGCTGAAATCTAGGGGGTGGATGAAAAAGAACATTGCAAGAACATAATTAAAAATGAACTATTTCATACAATTATTAAAATGTAAAGACAAGTCACATATCTAAGGGCTGTGACAAACAGAAAGAAACATATTTTATTATAACAACATTCCTTTGAGGCTGTACATCACAAATTGTTTATAAACCTGTTATTCCAGATAGTAGCAAATTTTATTCAGTGTTATTTTTATAACCCTTGTTTTGGACATATTGTTTCGTTTAATTTCTGCTGTTGTATTTGTGTTTGGGTGTATTTTAATTGAAACCTGTCATGTTATATTACTGTCACACTTTATTTTGATGGTCCGTTTGTTGAATTTAAGTTACATTGCATCTAGATGCCAACTAATTCTCATTAGATTATAAGTAGACTGTTAGGTTGGGGTTAGGGTTAGTGTACGTTGACATGTATTTATAAAGTTTCTTATAGTCAGTTAAATGTCTGTTGAAGAAGCAGTATCAACAGAAAATAAGCAGACAGTCTTCTAATACTCAAATGGACCATCAAAATAAAGTGTTACCTGCATTACTTGAATTTTTAATTTAACTTGTTAGTAATCTATCATTTATCAAACTGTAATTGAATTAATCAGGTTTATGATAGTAAATATTTAAATAAACTGATAATCAACTATCTACTGTACAAAAACACCGTGAACTGCAGATAATCAGTAGAGAAAAGCAAAGTAGAAATGTTTAGTGATTACAGATTTGGAGCTGTGTCACAAATAGTCAAAAAAGGTATATTGCTTTTGCTTTCTCTAGCTAACAAAAAATGAAAAAAAAAATGAACAGGACCTGGAGGATTACTCTGATGGGAACATTGAACTGATTGAGACTAATGGGAGACTCATGAAAGCTATCATCACAACATAAAAAACAATCCTATACCAAAAAGGTATAATGGTGAAGATCAAGCCAATGTAAACCTTGGAATGGTGTATTTTTTGTTGTTGTTAAATTCTGCATTTATTTTGTAGGAAGAAAATTAGAGCTTCTATTTTAAAGGAGTGTGTGGGTGTTTACCAGTGTTGGGTTGCAGCTGGTAGGGCATCCAGTGCGTAAAACATGTGCTGGACAAGTTGGCGGTTCATTCCGCTGTGACGACCCCGGATTAATAAAGGGACTAAGCTGAGAAGAAAATAAAGTAACGACTTTACCCTTCTGTTTTTTTAAAGCATTGTTTTATTTTTTATTTTTAGATAATTATATTTTATTAGATTTTTCAAGAACAACCACAACGAAAAACATACACACAACACTCGTCATTGTCCCGGACAAATCCCATACAATGAGTCAGCATAGTTTAGCGGTTCAGCACAGAGGTTGAGTGGCTGGTTTGTTCATCCAGATATTTGAGAAATAAACCCCCGACACTAAAGAATTTTTTTAAAAGAATGAGTCCTCAGAAATCTCATTTGAAATGAAGGGGGTGAAGTTGACTTCCAATGCCAGAGCACAAGTCTTTTAGCCACAATCATAAAGAAAAAGACTGCTGGAGTCCACCATTTATTTATTTTTGGGTAAAGATGACAGCAGTAGCATCTAGAAAATATACCAGGTTATATCATAACGTGATTCAGACTGTGAGATTTATCAGTATCAGAATCGGAATGAGCTTTACTGGCAGGTGTGTTTACAGATAATGTAAGATAAAACACAGATAATAATAGAATAAAACAGAACAAGTAAATAGGGAATAACATTATACAAATTGACAACCATATGCACATTTTTTTAAAATTAGACAATAAAATGATTCCAACAGGTTAAAATTGGAGGTTTTATTTAAGATAAAATGTGTACTTCAGTTGGAGCTCCCCAGCGTTGTGTTTTATCTCCATTTTTATGTATTGTATATACAAATTTCTGTATGAGTTCGTTTAAAAATACACTGCAAAAAATACTGATTGCCTTAAATTTTTAAGCTGAATTAGATTAACCTTGTATTGACTTTATATATTGAGTTCATTGACCTTATATTATGTTAAACTGACTTAAAACAGCTAGCATAACTTATAAACTTAATTTAGAACATGACTAACTTAGTTTAATAAGTTACAATGAGCTAAAAACATGTTATCATGACTAATTGACCATATAATTTTTTACAGTGTAGATATGTTAAAGTATGCAGATAATACCACTTTGGTGAGCCTTTTAAATTAAGAGGAGAAAGAACATGGGCCTGTTCTTGACTTTGTTTTAATGGGGGAAGCAAATTTGGTTAGTAACAAATTATAAATATATGGGTGTGATGTTGAACAATAAACTTAAGTGGGATGTATATGAACTGACTGTATAAGGAAAAAGCTACAACAGAAAATGTACTTCTTAAAGAAACTATTGTCTTTTAATGTTAACAGCACATTGTTGATCATGTTTTATAGTGCTTTTGTCGAAAGTATTGCAACATTTTGTGTGATCTGTTGGTATGGAAATGCTTCTGAGGCCCAGAAGAGGTCACTGGGGAAGGTGGTAACAACAGCCAGTAAGTTGTTGGGGATAAAACTAAAGAGCATTAATAGTATATATGAAGAATGAGTGATGAGAGACATTCTTTACACCTTCCAATTGTTGCCATCAGGTCGTCGATATTGTGCTTCCAGACGTGTAAGAAATGGGACAAAATTATCATTTATACCCCAAGCAATCAAGTTTTTCAATGCCTCCTCTATTAGTAGCAGTTGATAGCCAGTAGACTGGATATTTATTTAGAGTAGGGGTATCATGTATTTAAATTATTTATTTATATAAATGCCAAATGTGAAATATCAGATGTCTGTGAGTGAATGCTGCAAATGAAATTTCCCTACGGGGACAAATAAAGTTAACTATTAAAGTTAACTAAGGTACATTACAGTTGATGATTTTTTTATGTACAGGTATATTTTCCATTCTAAAAAAACATTCTAATTGTGTATAAATAGTGTTGTTTGTTGCCTGAGGGAAGAAACTGTTCCCATGCATGGCTATTATGGTGCATAGTGCTGTGTGTGTATAGCATTGACCAGATGGTAACAGGTAACAGAGAGTATAGAGAGCTGTACAAGTGATTCGCTCAGCAGTCTAGACTATCTGACTATCTGTCTTCTGAGGCCAGATTTGGAGCTGAACCAGACAGTTACAGTATTAAAGTGCAGGTGTCAGATTCAGTGATGGCAGAGTAGAATTGTTTCAGCAGATCCTTTGGCACGTTGCACTTCCTTGTCAATGTGAGTGTCTCAGTTCAGGTCCTGACAGATGGTAGTCAGCAGGATCCTAAATGTCTCCATTGTTGCAGAGAGGATCATCCCCACAGTATTGAGCGTGTTATTCTTCAGGTTTGCTAAGACTAACCAGCTCTTAATCTCCTTGGGGGGAATCTCCTCATCCACCACCAGTCTGCAGCATCCACCTGGGTGACGCGACAGCAGCCATATTGCTCCAGACTGCACACCACACACCAGCTGATTGGTGGAGAGGTGACAGAGCGTTGAAGCCAATTATGATATGGAAATGGTTAGGAGACCATGATGGACAGAGGCCAGTGGGCAAGTTTGGCCAGGATGATAGGCTTAAACCCCTACTCTTGTTCGAAGGACATTCTGGGATTTTTAACAACCACGGAGAGTCAGAACCTCGGTTTAACATCTCATCTGAAAGACAGCACTCACTGAGCAGTATAGAGTCCCCATCAATATACTGGGGCATTAGACCACAGGTTAAGCGCCCCCTGTTGGTCTCACTAACACCACTTCCAGCAGCAACCTAGCTTTCCCATGTGGTTTCCCATCCAGGTACTGACCAGGCGCAGCCCTGCTTAAGTTCAGTGGGCGACCATGTGAGAGTTGCAGAGAGCTAGCTGCCAGATAACCTCCTGTCCTGTCTGTAAGCAGACTCATCACTTTCCTGAATAAGGGCAATAAGTATGGTTTCATCTGCAAACTTCAGGAGCTTGACAGAAAGGTCCTTTGAAGTGCAGTCATTGGTGTATAGGGAGAAGCGCAGTGGGGAGAGAACACATCCCTGAGGGGCGCCAATGCTTATCATACGGGTGCTGGATGAACATTTTCATAGCTTTACCATCTGCTGCCTGTCTATCGGGAAGCTGGTGAACACGTAGAGCCGTGTTAATGGGATGATAGTGTTAAAAGCCTGCTGAAGTCCATAGACAGGATCCTCACATAAATGATGTTCCAGAATTTCTCCTATTAAGGTGCACTGCAATTGAAGACCCATCAGGTCATTGATATGTTGTTTGAAGTGTTTTCTCCAGCTGTGTTTCTGATAGATTTCATGTTGCCTGCAAACCCGAGAGCTTGATAAGTGTCTCTGCGGAAGTGAACGTGATGTTGAGGGGTGGAGGTCTGGTGTGAAGATTCCACATGGGTCAATTGGGGTTCTGCTTTGCTCTACACCCTGAACAAAGTGCGATTAATCTGTTCAATTGGTAAATGTTTATAATTATATTAGTGGCATAGAGAAAGGTCTCACAAAATAAAAAAATGACTTTTAATTGTATAGACAAAAACATTTTTTCCATTTTTGTTACACAGACATAAAGTCATGCTTGCTTGAATGATTCATACATGGTGAAAAGACATCCGAAAGGATCTCACTCAATTCTCCTCATCTCTTCTTCATGTTGAGTTACATGTAAGGTAAAAAAAAAGTTAAAAGAAAGGATAAAAGTGCATGTTTTTTCTGTTAATTGCCCAGACGCACGAAACATTCCTTAAGCCAGCATGCAGGAAAACTTTCAGCAAAAGGTTGGAGTGACTGAATCTTCAAATTCATGAAATTCTTTTCCTCAGCATTGATAGTGTAATGCTTGGTTCATAATCAGAATATAGTCAGTTAAATACGTAGACATAAGAATTCATTTAGGTTTTTGAGCATAAGATGAGATGAAAAGCCATATAAGTTTAGATGCCATGAGCAGTTAGCAGCTGAGCACTGAGCAATGTCACTGTGCACAGTGCTTTTTGGTGTGTGACGCACTTTCCATTTTTTAATTTCATCTCAATTAGGCAGAGCATATGATCATTCATTCATTTTCTTTTCGGCTTAGTGCCTTTATTAATCCGGGGTCGCCACAGTGGAATGAACCGCCAACTTGTTCAGCACATTTTAACGCAGCAGATGCCCTTCCAGCCGCATCCTATCTCTGGGAAACAGAGCATATGATTGATTTTTAAAAAGACAAATCTTAAATGACATGTCAGTTCACCAGAAATGGAGTAGTCTTTGCAATATAACGATACTGTAACAGTGGGGTTACTGAAACAAGATCAAATTTGTTCTTTGGCTTCAAAAACTCCCAAAAATATTTTGAACACTGAAAATGAAAAGGTAAAAGAGATAAGGAGTAGCGGAGGAAATTGGGAGTCATTGGAAGAATATGAATATACATAAATGCTTTCTAAAATCATTTTCAGCAACTGGAAATTTATATACTCTGTCAAAAAGTTCATCATTTTTGTACTCTAATGAAAAAACTAGTGATTACTTTGAAAGAGTGGTCACTGAAAGGGATGAATTATTGCTTCGAGGAACATTAATGACATGAGCACTACTGCTGAGTGCTGCCAACAGCAGGATGTATAAGACTGGCAAAATGACGTACAAAGCGCTCAACGCTGTGCTTTGCTGTAATGCTCTACATTGCTTCTTGGAAATTCATCATCCAGTTTTATAATACTTAATTTGTCATACTTTTGTATTTGAATCAAGATGAAAGTATCTGCATCTTTTACTACTACTATTGAAGCTGATTTTTTCTCACGAGCCATGGCTTTATATTAAAGATGCAATGTGATGAAGCAGAAGTATATTAATGAAACATGTAAATTAATGAAAATGAACAAATATAAAAATGCAGTAATTAGTAATATAAACTTCTCTTTTATTGTTCAGTCACTGTAAAAAAAAAAATCATAAATAAGCAGCTTTCTGTATTTATATATATATATATATATATATATATATATATATATATATATATATATATATATATATATATATATATATATATATATTCTATATAGATTATATTATTTCAAACTACAAAAATGTCAATAAAAGTCACTTTGTTACACTGTAGAGTTGAATTTTCAGCATCAAAATTTGACAGAGCAGAGATCAACATCCCATAATGGAATTGACAATCGTAAATAAACGAAAATCACAAAATATGGAAACTGTTAACAGATATTTTTTACAGTGCAGGTACTATTGACCTTGCAGGTACTATTGCGCCCGTTTTTGTGATCGTTTTATAACTTCCAATTCATTTGCCTATGGAAGAAATTAATCGGAATAATAAATGGCAGAAAACTACTTGCTCTACAAACAAATGTGTTCATGACTGTACAGACAAAGCAGAATAATATAATAGGAAAATATAAGTTTGCAACATCAAGCAGCAGAACGAGCTGTTTTTATCGTCTAAAAATGAATGGAAGTGAATGAGACCAGAAGTCTCGAGCCCCCTCATAAGAATAAGGTCAATAATTTAGGATTAAACAGCAGGGCAAGGAATGACAGTGAAAGTGCTTTGATTTACCTTAATTTGCAATTAACAACTCTCAGCTGCAGTTCCCACATGCCCACAAAAACTGGACACTAAAAGATTAAACTCGATTTCTGTTGCAGCATTCAGATTGTAGGGTTAAAATTTGGTGTAAACAAAATGAAAGAATGGATTAATCATCCCATGTTTCTAACACTGATATAGGGGATGTTACAATACAGGCCTGTAAGTAACAACTGAGTATTGTTTTTAAGTCAAAGCTGAGTATTCCTGCTGACCATGTCCATTCATTTATGGTCACAGTGTACTCATATTGTGATGGCTACTTTGAGAAGAATAAGACATCATGTATGCGTCAAAGCTCAAATCACCTCAAACTGTTTTGTTGAAGTTAATTAATTTTCCTCAACAATCTCCACACTGTAAAAAATGTCCAGATTTTCACAACATGTTGCTGTAATTTTTCACAGTAAATTACATTAGTATCACGGTAAAAATTTACAGTAATGTGTTGTATTCATAACTTTATTGTGAAATTAAGGCATGTTGCATGATTACAGCAAATTACTGTAAAAAGAACTTTATCTTTTGCATGTTAGTTATAGGAATTCAAACTCTTTTTATTTCATTCAACATAGACATTAATGCAAATAAACTTTTATGCTAGTATTGGCACTTTTTTGATATTTAGAAATAACAGAATGTTATTGCAGACCCTAAAACAATTTGGTGTATTCTTCAAAAATAACTTGAAAGAAAATCATCCTGTTTTGAAACAAGGTGAATGTCAGTAAATTTTCACTTTTGGGTGCACTGCACCTTTATTTAGTTTTATAAGGTTAACATGGAAATATGAAATAGTTTTTAATGAACATAATTTTGTGCTTAGCCAAAAACGTAATAAACTGGAACAAAAGTAATTGATTCATAAAACCAGACACTGTTAAACACTGAAATTATTTCAAAGTCAGGGTAAATATCAAAATGAATAGCAGAGGAAAGCCTACTTCACAGTAAAATATAGTTAATTCTACAAGATAATACTGTGAAATCACAGTAATAGACTTTACTATCTACTGTGAAGTTACACTGTATGGCTGTAAATTCACAGTAATTTAATGTAACAAAATCACACTAAATTACTGTGAACTACATCACGGTAATTTGCTGTGAATTTTCATACAGTATTTTACTGTGAAAGTAATGCCAGTATAGCCAGTAATTTACTGTGAATTTAGGGTCAAATTTCTTACAGTGCAAAATTCAACCCAATATAGTTCCTTTGGGATGTGCTGGACCAATATAGTTTCACCAATTTCACCAAATACACTGAAAGTTTAGAATTGTTACAAAAAATTACTTATACCACTGTTTTTTTAGTGGTATGAATTTCAGTGACTCTGTTTTGTTCATTTGGTCTCTAGGCACAGTCTACAGCCCTGTTTCAGTCCAGTCTCTAATTGATATCTCACTGGCACTTTGACAATAATTAAGGCTATCTCTTAGCATGCGGCCATCTGCTCGCCCCCAAACTTCCGACAAGTTTGCCACATACACATCATCAAGAAACTGGGCACGACACTTTTATTAAACCAGCAATAATAAGTGTAACGCAGCAACATAATTGATTCTGTGCTGACATTCAGTGGCCTTGAAGTGAGAACACAGAAAAGGCAAGACAAACCACTGAGTGAAAATCCTCACAAGATCAAAGTTCTTTATAGTTAACCAAACCTTTCATTAGAGTGTTATTCATGTGAGTGATAGTGTTGAGGAACATGGCTTGTGAAAATACACCATCAAGGATTAACAAATCTCATTGATTCTTTAATGAATCAATGAAACAGCCTCATTAGGTGTGTTGGACTTGAATGCGCATGACATCAAAGTACAAAGAGAGTGACCAATTGATCAAAAACGGGACATTATGATGTATTTGTGCAAAAACCAGTGAGCACGACCATGTCAACCATATTTGATTTGAGCTTGAGAATAAATGTGTTGATGTTTTAATTTGATTTGAGTTTCATTAGACGTCACTCTGTTTATCACACAAACCTCCAAGCAACCCACGTCCACAGTCTATCTGTAGTTGCTTCAGACTTCAAGACTTTAAATACATCAATGAAGTTGAGTGGATTACTCCTACTATATATTTATGTCATATCTATTACTTGAAGATTTACTATTACTTGAACTTTTTGTTGTTGTTGTATTTTTGTAATTTTCTGAATACAATTTTTAAAATTACTTCTATTATCTCCAAACTTTGCACATTGCTCACCTATACCTCCGTGTCTGTGCTGCATAGGTAAGCTATACTGTAAGTTGAGCTAACTTATGCAGTATTCGAAAAAGTTAAAATTAAGGTATGGGAAGGTATGGGATATGATTAAGGGATTTAAAATATGGCCATGCAGAAACAAATTATTATTTATTATTATTATTAGATATTTTTAGATAATCTATATTTTCATGATTGTTTTTATGACATTAAGTTTTTCTGTTTAGAGGCTAAACTCTGTATACCATTTAACTATCAGCTCTTTTGTATTCATCATTAGTACTCAAATTTTGATCTCATTTTATTCTAATTATCCTAATGTACTTACAAGCTATGGGAAACCGCTCTGCAAGCATTCACACAAAACAAACTATGCCTCTGCACTCTATTAAGAAGAGCTTCAAACCAATCTGCTCACTACTAAAGGTTCAGCAGGAAAGATTAAGTAAGACAATCACTCAAAATCCCACTGTAAATCCCCAGTGGTCATAACTCCAGTAAGATCCTGTAATCATCAGAGTAGCTAGAACTGAAAAAAGTGAACGAATGGTCATTGAATTGCCTGTTATAGAATCACCGACTCCAACTGCATTATGAGTTGTAGTGTGTCCAAACAAACTATTATTGTTTAGTGAACCATGTAAAATGCAATTATATTGTCCAACTTTAAGTGTTTGGTCAAGCAAAATCTACTAAAGCAGTGATTCTAAAAACTGATGATTATTTTTTGTTGTAAAATATTTTCTTATTGAATTTTTCCACAATATACATTTTTAAATAACAAAAGATACATTTAAACAGACATGTATTTTCATAGTGCTACTGAAGAAATATAACCCGTATAACCCACAATTTGCATTCTCCGTGGTCGTTCTTGGCTGCCTGCTTCACAAAATGGCTCCTTTTTTACTTTAAAGCCTGTCGCATTTTCCAAAATAACATACATAGTGAGAATGAAACAAGCCTATTTAAGCTTAATATAAAGGAAAAATAAATTAATGAGTATGTTTACATGGATCATCTTAATGCGATTAATGGAATTGGCAACATTACAATTAAAATCTTCTAGACTCATTCGGTGACCAACAAGTACACACAGCTCTATGAATGATATCCCTGACATTCTGAAACGTTCTCTCCACTCTGAATCGCTGAACTCTGTTAAACACAACTTTCTGCCACCTCTGCTCCCTCATCCACAAACGGCCAGCACAGACAAACCAATTGCAAGTGGCATTGTAATTACATTTCTATGGTGCTGAATTAAGCATGAAATACAACCATACAAAAGTGTTTCGCATTAAAGGGAAATAAAATTAAAACAGTGGTGAGTAAAATCTACTCATTTGTGCTGTGAAGTGAGGCATGTGAACAACAGTGATAAGAAAATGAACAAACCACAATTCTTAGGGAATAATATGTTATATTGTTATATTATTGGAAATTATGGCATTATTTGTGCACATGTAAAGTTAGTAATTGTTGTCATCTCCCTAGGAAACATAGTGACCTATCAAAAGCATGCAGGGGCATGAATAGTATTGATCCTGTGTGCATTTTATTTAGATTGACTGTTTTGGTAACACTATATAATTACTACACTCTATGAATCATTTATTAATCATTGGCAAATAGTGAATTCATTATCTGTTAACAATAACTCTATATTAACAGATGTTAGTAAGCAGTTTACAACTGCAGATACAATTGCTGTATTCTTGACTTATAAGCACATATACTTAATGCTTTATAATTGTATTTTCATAATTATTATTTTTTCATTACTAAATTAGGTATTACATCATTTACAAAGCAGTTATTTGAGAGAAGTTGTTGGTTTTTAAAGAATATTTAAAATGCGTAAGTAAATGATTATTAAAATATTCAAATTAGCATTTACATATCTTATTATTCAGGCATATACTAATAGTTAATTTGTATGTTAATAAATGCTTTATTGACTTGACTTAATAATGCGATACTTAATTTAGTCCTGAAAAATTCATCAGTAACATGAAAGAACAACTATTTAGCACATTTTAAATGTGCTTATGTCAAGAATTTGTATTTGCAGTTGTAAACTGCTTACTAACGTCTGTTATTGTAGAGATAATGATTAACAAATAATGAATTTACTATTTGCTAATGCTTAATAGAGGATTCATAGTGTGTAGTTATTATGAAGTGTTACCAGAAAGTGTTACCAGTAAATTATGGTGTGGAAATGTGGTTTGATGGTTTTGTGTCTACTTGTCACAATCACCAGCGATCTTCTCCCCTTAGATCGCTGGTTTACATGCACAAACACCCATGGACTACAAATCCACCATCATATGGACTACATTCCCCATACATGCATACTCTGACATCACACACAACCGGTTCCACATCTTCACTGATTACATCCACAGCTGAAACCGCTCAAGGACTGATTACACACACAGTATATAAACAGCAAACACACACTCTCCAGTTGCCGAGTCTTGTTCATCTGTTCACAGTGTCAATTCTAAGCGTTTCCTTGTTTTGTCTTTGTCGTGTTTGGACCCTCGCCTTGATTCTCTGTTTCTGCCTGTCTGCTGCCATCCCTGTGACCTTTTGCCTGTTATATTGACTACGACTCTGGATTGTCCTCATACATCTGTTTGCTCCTGTACTGATCATTGCTTGTCTGACCATCCCTTTAAATAAACCTGCATTTGGATCCGCATCCTGTTGTCAGCATCCATCCGTGGTTACAGAAGACTCGGCCACAACATGGATCCAGCGGGTGTCAAGATCATGCGTCTCCGTCAGGAAGCCAAGTCAATCGAGGAGTATGTGGAGGACTTTATCCAGGTAGCTCATTTAACATCTATGAACAATTCATGCCTAATGATTTTCTTCCGTGGAGGACTTTCTGAGCCATTTTATTCATACATGCCATTTCCTGAACCCCATTGGACACTAGAGTTTTACATTGACCTTGTACTCAAACTTAGTGGGTCCCCCTTCACCGTAGGCGAGGTGGAGGAAACCCCTAAATGTTTTTTGGGGGGGGGCAATAGACAGCGAGACCCGCCGGCAACGGGGCTGGCTGTTCCCTCCAGTAAAACCATTATGCTGGCATCTCCTATACTCCTGTCCCCTGTTCACCAGCCTAGACCACAGCCAGATAACAAGATGGCTGCCGCCAGTCCTCCATGTAACAAAATGGCCACCCCCAGTTCTCCAGCTCACAAAATGGCCACTTCCAGTCCTCCAGCTAACAAGATGGTCACCTCCAGTCCTTCAGTTGACAAAATGGCCTCTTCCAGTCCTCATGTTCACAAGATGGCCACCTCCAGTTCCTCAGCTCACAAGATGGCTGTCTCCAGTCCTTCAGTTGACAAAATGGCCGCTTCCAGTCTTCCAGCTCACAAGATGGTCGCCTCCAGTCTTCCAGCTCACAAGATGGCTGTCTCCAGTCCTTTAGTTCACAAAATGGCTGCCTCCAGTCCTCCAGCTCACAAAGTGGCCACAACCAGCCCTCCAGCTCACGCAGAGGTAAGCGCCAATCTGCAAATAGCTCAAAAGATGGTTTCCTGTTCCGAGTCTGTTCCTGCCATAGTTCCTGTTCCTGTTCTTGAAATGCCATCACCTGAGCCACCAGAATGGCCACCACCACCTGAGTTGCCAGAGCTGCTGCCACCACCAGAGCTGTTACTGCCAGAGCTGCCACCGCCACCTCCAGAGCGGCCAGATCCTCAGTCGCTGCCAGATCCTCAGTCACCGCCAGAGCTGCCAGATCCTCAGTCACCGCCAGAGCTGCCAGATCCTCAGTCACCGCCAGAGCTGCCAGATCCTCAGTCACCGCCGCCAGAGCTGCCAGAGTCGCCGCCGCCAGAGCTGCCAGAGTCGCCGCCGCCAGAGCTGCCAGAGTCGCCGCCGCCAGAGCTGCCAGAGTCGCCGCCGCCAGAGCTGCCAGAGTCGCCGCCGCCAGAGCTGCCAGAGTCGCCGCCGCCAGAGCTGCCAGAGTCGCCGCCGCCAGAGCTGCCAGAGTCGCCGCCGCCAGAGCTGCCAGAGTCGCCGCCGCCAGAGCTGCCAGAGTCGCCGCCGCCAGAGCTGCCAGAGTCGCCGCCGCCAGAACCCTTTGTATTCCCCGAATGGTGGGCACCAGATATCTCTGAATCCCTCGAATGGCGGGCGCCAGAAACCTCTGAATCCCTCGAATGGCGGGCGCCAGAAATCTCTGAATCCCTCGAATGGCGGGCGCCAGAAACCTCTGAATTCCCCGAATGGCGGGCGCCAGAAACCTCTGAATCTCTTGAATGGCGAGCATCAGATTCTCCTGAATTCCTCGAAGGGCGGGCGCCAGATCCTCCTGAATTCCTTGAAAGGCCCGAGCAGTCACCTGAGTCCCATGAAAGGCCCGAGCAGTCACCTGAGTCCCACGAAAGGCCAGAGCAGTCACCTGAGTCCCACGAAAGGCCCGAGCTGTCACCTGAGTCCCACGAAAGGCCAGAGCAGTCACCTGAGTCCCACGAAAGGCCAGAGCAGTCACCTGAGTCCCACGAAAGGCCAGAGCAGTCACCTGAGTCCCACGAAAGGCCAGAGCCGCCACCTGAGTTCCACGAATGGCCAGAGCCGCCACCTGAGTTCCACGAATGGCCAGAGCCGCCACCTGAGTTCCATGACTGGTCAGAGCCGCCACCTCAGTCCCACGAAGGACTGCCAAAGCCGTATAATTTCCAAGAGTCACTAGAGCCGAGTGACTTCTCTAAGCCTCCAGACCCACTGGGGTTATATGAACTGCCAGTGCTCCTTGAACCCAAGCCTCCTGACCCACTGGGGTTGAACGAACTGCCAGTGCTCCTTGAACCCAAGCCTCCTGACCCACTGGAGTTAAATGAACTGCCAGTATCTCCTGAACCCAAGCCTCCAGACCCACTGGGGTTAAACGAACTGCCAGTGTCTCCTGAACCCAAACCTCCAGACCCACTCGGGTTAAATGAAATGCCAGTATCTCCTGAACCCAAGCCTCCTGACCCACTGGAGTTTAATGAACTGCCAGTGCCCCTTGAACCAAAACCTCCTGATCCATGGGGGTTATATGAACTGCCTGTGCCTGCTGAACCTAAGCCCCAGACCAACTTCAGCTCCATGCTCCAGGCCTTTTGCAACTCCACACTCCAGGCCTTCAGCAGCTTCACTCTTCAGGCCTTACGCAGCTCCAGCTCCATTCTCCGGGCCTTCCACACTCCAGGCCCTCAGCAGCTTCACTCTTCAGGCCTTACGCAGCTCCACACTCCAGGCCCTCCGCAGCTCCACGCTCCAGGCCCTCAGCAGCTTCACTCTTCAGGCCTTACGCAGCTCCAACTCCATGCTCCAGGCCCTCCGCAGCTCCAACTCCATGCTCCAGGCCCTCTGCAGCTCCAACTCCACGCTCCAGGCCCTCTGCAGCTCCATACTCCAGGCCTTGTACAGCTCCACTCTCCAGGCCTTCTGCAGCTCCACGCTCCGGGCCTTCCGCAACTCCAAGCTCTAGTCCCTCTGCAACTCTACGCTCCAGGCCTTCTGCAGCCCCATACTCCAGGCCTTGTACAGCTCCATGCTCCAGGCCCTCCACAGCTCCACTCTCCAGACCTTCTGCAGCTCCACGCTCCGGGCCTTCCGCAGCTCCACGCTCCAGGCCCTCCGCAGTTCCACTCTCCGGGCCTTCCGCAGCCCCACGCTCCAGGCCCTCCGCAACTCCATTCTCCGGGCCTTCCGCAGCTCCACGCTCCAGGCCCTCCGCAGTTCCACTCTCCGGGCCTTCCGCAGCTCCACGCTCCAGGCCCTCCGCAGTTCCACTCTCCGGGCCTTCCGCAGCTCCACGCTCCAGGCCCTCCGCAGCTCCACTCTCTGGGCCTACTGCTGCTTCATGCTTCAGACACTCCTCAGCTGCATGGTCCTGGCCCTCCATCCCTCCCCCTGTTCCGCCTCCGCTCCACCTCCCGCCTGAACTATGATAGGAGTGTCTGGAAGCCACTCCTAAAAGGGGGGGCTCTGTCACAATCACCAGCGATCTTCTCCCCTTAGATCGCTGGTTTACATGCACAAACACCCATGGACTACAAATCCACCATCATATGGACTACATTCCCCATACATGCATACTCTGACATCACACACAACCGGTTCCACATCTTCACTGATTACATCCACAGCTGAAACCGCTCAAGGACTGATTACACACACAGTATATAAACAGCAAACACACACTCTCCAGTTGCCGAGTCTTGTTCATCTGTTCACAGTGTCAATTCTAAGTGTTTCCTTGTTTTGTCTTTGTCGTGTTTGGACCCTTGCCTTGATTCTCTGTTTCTGCCTGTCTGCTGCCATCCCTGTGACCTTTTGCCTGTTATATTGACTACGACTCTGGATTGTCCTCATACATCTGTTTGCTCCTGTACTGATCATTGCTTGTCTGACCATCCCTTTAAATAAACCTGCATTTGGATCCGCATCCTGTTGTCAGCATCCATCCGTGGTTACACTACTCCAGCTGATGTCAGCAGTCAGTAAAACATTCTGTGCAGATCTATAGATCATGATGACAGATATTTGGAGGGTTTCATAAAGAAAATCTATTTTTTTATTTATTGATTTATTACACAAACATTGACATATTTGAATAACCTGTGTAGATTAGTTAATCGAGTTAGCAGCCATAAATAATATTGAACTTTTTTTTTCTTTTAGAAATTGCATTTAAATTAAAAAAAATTTTTTTTTTACATTTACTACAGTCATACATGGGTAATCTTATCCATGATTTATTAATCTAATCCTTATTAGCTCTACCTCTGTTGATTGTTTCAGCATTGATTCTAATACTATTACTGACTGTACAAATCATTCAGTGCACTAAAACCATCTTAACCATAATAATCCACCCACATATAGCCTGAGGATGTATAAAGGAACTAAATGAAAAGCAACACATATTAGCTATGTATGATAATGGCTACGGCTCAGTGGGTAGCACTGTCGTCTCACAGCAAGAAGGTCGCTGGTTCAAGCCTCGGCTGAGTCAGTTGGCATTTCTGTGTGGAGTTTGCATGTTCTCTCCATGTTTGTGTGGGTTTTCTCAGGGTGCTCCGGTTTCCCCCACAAGTCCAAAGACATGCGGTACAGGTGAATTGGATAAGCTAAATTGTCCGTAGTGTGTGTGTGTGTGTGAATGAGTGTGTATGGATGTTTCCCAGTGATGGGTTACAGCTGGAAGGGCATCCACTTACACAGTGAAATACAACATGTGCTGGATAAGTTGGTGGTTTATTCCGCTGTGGCGACCCCAGATTAATAAAGGGACTAAGCCGAAAAGAACAAAAAAATGAATGAATGAATGATACTGGCTACTTGCGGAGAGAGATAAAATGAAGAACATATGATTGTAGTTTTGGGTTTGTTTTGATTTGGATGATTTGTGGCACACTGTTGCTCCACTTGAGAGCAAGAAAAAGTTTCTCACTCTTTCACAGGCATGAGTGCACTTGTGATGACACTGTATCTTTTGTTTGTGGAACATGGATAAATTCAGCACAACAGCTTAAGAGGTGGTTTCACACTACCTGAGGAGATTTCTGAGCTGACAAAACAGAAAAAATCCCCAAAGGCCACCAACAGAAGATAAAGCTCTCACGCATGATATCTTAGAACAAGAAAAAAAAGCATTTTGACTCAAGACCAAATGTTTGTCCTTAGAGTGCCAAAAGAGTTTCCAGCTTCTCAAATGAGCTTCCATTCCATTTCACTCTTCTTATTTCAGGTCAATTCAACATAGGCATCAGTGTGGCTAAACCACTTGCTATGGTTTGATAAACATAAACATAGATTTTGAGCAGATGTGACTCTACAGGCATTACTTTTTACTTTATTTTTCAACGATAAGCACAACAGGCTTTTCAAACACTTTCACAGCACTTGTAAAGTCTTGCGGTAAATACAGCATTTTTATTGAACTCCTCTGGCTTTTGGTGAATTAGCCTGAAGCAAACACATATTTTGAGGCAGTCAATAGTCATTATGATTCATTTCCAACAGCTCACAGCGCAGGTTTACTCACGTGTGCACTGTTAGGCACATAGAGAGTTTATAAACTCTTTTCTAATCCTCTGAATAAAGTATGATGTTTGAAAAATGCATTTGTTATAGGAATGGCAGATCATTTTGTTAGTGGATTAATATTCAGTTATTTATATAAAAAAAAAATCATGACAGAATTTTCTTTTTTTCATGAACTATACCTTTAGGTGTAGATTTCATGCCCAAAAGCTTACTGGTGACACTGTACATTTACAATTTAATATATGTACTATGAGCTGGTAGAGAAATTAAATCTGTTATTTAATTATGTCTTTGCCTCTGTACTCCAAAACCCATTTGATATAATATTGTTCTTATACAAATGCTTGAACATCAAGTGCCAGTGTAACAAGACTGGCATTATGTAGAGTAGAACACCATAAACAAACTGCTGTAGAGCTGAGTAAACAACAGTCTCTCTGCTGTGCTGAATTCAGAAACAGATGCAGCCTTCGATTTTTTCCTTAACTCTCTCTTCGCCTCAGTTGCTTGTGTTTTTTCTTGTCAATTATCAGTAAAAGCTGCACCTGAATGGAAATTCCTGTGGTTCTTTCCCCTCTTGCTGACAGCATTAATGAGCTGAAGTCCCGAAGTCCTGTGCAGTGATTGCTTTTATGATGAGAGGCCACTCTACATTGACTGAATGATAACTACTGAGCCGAGTCCTCTTATGTCAATTTATATTTATGACATATAGATGCTGAAGAATCAATACTCTGCTCTTTTGTTTTAATTGAAGTTCACAATATATAATCTACATTTTGATTTTCTAACATAATTGTTGAGGATTTACTTTGAACATGGATATAATTTCTGGTGTCACTCATGCATTCATTGTTTCTATTATAATAAATGCTTCACATTGAAAGAACCGTTACTGTTAAAAGAACCTGTTTCTGAACTAATGAACATCAGTCATTTGAGGGATAAATTACACAAAGCGCTTTAAACCTCTAAACATTTATATTACATTTACATTTAGTCATTTGGCAGATGCTTTTGTCCAAAGTGAGGGGAGTGAACAGTGTTTGTACAGGTGGTTTGTCAAGCCTACTCACTTGTGTGAAGCACACTTCATAAATAATTAGTCAATTTTGTTTTGTTTATAAAAACGTGTCTGGTGCAAATGTGCAAAAACTGGTGCAGTGTCAAAGTGTCAAAAAGATGAAAGAGGGTGTTTTCTATGCAATGTAGGGGAGCATATAGTTTATTTAGAGCAATTTGTTTGTCAGGGAACAACAAACATTCTTTTTTAACTCACTCACTGTAAACTCAAAACACATTTTATTAACTATGAGAAAGTAACTGTTGGAGAGCATGCATTTAAACAACTCAATGAGTTGTGTGTGGCCTTTCAAGAGGCCCACTTACTATGTTAGACAAGGGTTCTTACACAATGTTTCTTCCACAAAAACACTCATAACACCTTCCCTTTTACATTTTACCATAACTGAGTGAGCCAAACTTTCAAACACCAGCATTACGTAAATGTGGGCAGTAATTGAAAGAAACAATGCAGCTTATTTTAAATATTAAAATGAACAAAGCTACTTTTATTCCAAAATTACTTAACTTCAGTGCAAAATGCAGCTGCCAGAGTTCTTACCAGGTCTAGAAAATATGACCATATCACCCCAATCTTATTCTCATTACACTGGCTGCCTGTTAAGTTCCATATTGATTATATTATATTACTTCTTACCTATAAAGCTTTAAATATTCTAGCTCCTGTTTATCTAACCAATCTTCTGTCTCGCTTCAATCCAACCCGCTCTTTAAGATCTCAAAACTCAGGGCTTCTGGTAGTACTTAGTATAGCAAAGTCTACTAAAGGAGGTCGAGCCTTCTCATTTATGTCTCCCAAACTCTGGAATAGCCTTTCTGATAATGTCCGAGGCTCAGACACACTCTCGCAGTTCAAAATTAAATTAGATCCATATCTTTTTAGTAAAGCATACAGTACATACAATGCATCACATAACAGAACGATGCATGAGTGTGGTCCTTGCAGGTGAGTAGGCTTCACAAACCACCTGTAGGACACACTCCTCCTGTCTTAATGCACATTTTGTTAGAAACACTCCTATGTTTTACCTGTTTGTTTATATAACTGCTATTTTCATTTATGGCATGTTTTTCTTGCATTGATATTTAATATATCTTGTTCAAATACACTATGAACAGCAGCTACGCTAATTGTTTTCTTTGTTCTCTATTTCCATATGGGGATACTCATCTCAAGGCCTCTAGAGATTGTGCAGCACCATTGATGTGATCCAAGTCCTGTGAAGAGATGGTGCCAACCATAGAGGACTTCTAGAGGTCTCTATAATCCTGGACCAGGCCGTATCCTGAGCAGATGCTGTGACGGTCATGAAGGAGTGGAAAGCATGAGACTGATTCCTGGAAGATCCCAGTCTTTGCATTTATCCAATGAGCCAGCCTGAAGACCAGCCGGTGACCTACTCACACCTGCAGCTTCTCTATGATGGATGTCAAGCATTCTCCAACCCCTGGCGCCTAGACTGCAGCTCTGAACAAGAAGTTTACCCAGAGAAGAAATGGTCGTGCCCAACTGAGCCTGGTTTCTCTTGTTGTTTTGTTGCTTCACTTTCGTTAATTGGTAAAGTTTGTTCCTCGCCACTGTAGCCACTGGCTTGCTTGGTTTGGGACTTGTGGAGCTGCGCATCGATGGATTTGCTCTAAAGTGTTTGGACTTTCAGCAGTGAACATTAAGCCACACTGAATTGAACTACATTGAACTTTAACTCTGAAAACTGGACTGACACAATCACACAAGTTTCAATTTCAATTTACTAGAACTTTGTTATGAGCTGCTTTGACACAATCTACATTGTAAAAGCGCTATAGAAATAAAAATTAATAGAATTGATTTGAATTGACAATATTTTGCCTTTTCATGGAAACAGGTGTAAGACATACCTGCCAAAACACCCGTTTTTCCCGGGAGTCTCCCATATTTAAGACATCTCCTGCCACCCTTCCGTTTTGTTAATTCTCCCGAAAAACTCCTGTAATTTCACCGTGCCCCTGGTCCTTAGCTTTTCGCATTTAGACTGTGCGTTTCTAAATGCGGTGGTTTCCTGTCCTCGGATGATGGGCACGAGCACTGCGTTTCATGTCTGGGGGTCCAGCATGTTAATGCGGTGCTCGCGGGCAGTGCATGACATCACTGCGGTGGCATGTCTGTTGCGCAGTTAAGATCGTGTTTAGCTCTTGCAAAAGGGCCACCCACCCCAGTTGTCCCCCGCTCCGCGGTGGGCACTCGGGCAGATCTAAGGGTTACAGTGAGAGTAAATCTGCCGCCCTCGGGCTTGTGGACCTCTCACTCCTCCACGCGCTCCATCCAAGCTTCAAGTGAGAAAATCGCTCCATCCTCGGATGGCCGCCCTCTCACTTGATGACACCGAGGCTCAGATGTCCACCGCTGCATCGGAGGTTGGGCTGTCATGATCTGATGAAGGATTTTCCCCCCTTCGCTCCCTCCCCTCGGTAGCAAGCGCAGCGGCGGCCGATCTTGAAACAGACATGATAACCGTGCTTTCCCGGGATGTTTCGTCGTGGGTCTGGAGATGGTTTATCCCCCAGCCCCGCGGCCGGACGGACTAGATGGGTGTATGTGGAGGATTAAAAGGCAAGACCTTCTAGCCTCCTATCCCTTTCTTCCCGGAAGTGCACAGTGGGCTTACGCAGTTTTGAGGGCACCTTTCTCTGCCTGATTTGCGTGCGCCTCCGTCTTGATGGTGGAGCAGCCAGGGAGTACAAGTCGATTCCCCAGATTGAGAGTGCCATCACGGGCCCGCGTGGTGCCTCCTTCTGCTGGAATCAGCCTCATCTCCCGTCCAAGGCATGTTGGTCTTCTGCCTCCCGAGCCAGAGCCCACACAGCCGCGGGCCAGGCTGCTTCCACCCTGCATGCCAGGGTCCATGCGCGCGCGCTGGCCCAGCTGCACGAGGGTGGTTCCGACCCAGGCTTGTTACAAGCCCCGCACCGCACCTGACTGAGCTCCACGGACCTCAAGTCCTCTGCGTGTGCCCTGGGAAGGACGATGGCCACGTTAGTGGTCCAGGAGCGCCACCTCGGCTAAACCTGGCAAAAATATGCGTGGAGTCGACAAAGTTCACTTTCTTGACTCCCCCATATACCAGTCTGGCCTGTTCGTGGATTCACCCAGGAATTCACGATGGTGCAGTTGGATACGATGGACCATCCATCGGCGGGGATGTAAGACCCCCCCACCGAACCATCCACATCCACTGCTTGTCACTGAGAGCACCCGTCTACAAGTGCTGCTCTGCCCCCGCCTGCACCTCCGGCCAACGGCAGCGGCGAGCACCTCACAGGCAACCAGCGCTCCCCGTCCCAGGGTGCCGTTAAGTCCGGTTAACGGACCGCGAAGCGCTCCTGAGATGGGCCATCCGGAGAAGAGGGAACCTGCTCTCTCCCCGGTGGGGGGCCGGGCCCCTCAGAGAGAGCATTTTTCCCCTTCCCTGGATGTGATAGCCCAAATACTGCCAGTTTGGGACACGATGAAAAGCCTTCCAGCTCGCAGGATTGGCGCACTTCACCAATGGCTCACGAGGTCTGGGAGGACGGTCTCCTTTCTCTCACACCTCCAGCCCTCCCCTCCGGAGTCTGGGTGTAAGGTGAGTGAATCTCTCGCCTCCAGCTCTTCCGCGGGACCCCAGCGCTCCACGGATCAGCACTCCCACTCCGCGCTGCCCCACTGCTGGTACGTCAGCGATCGTAGCGATGCAGTCATTAGCGAGAGCTCTGCCTGCCTGGTTAGCGTGGCCCAGCCCTTCGCGGTGGCTCATACGCACGATCACACTCGGCTATGCGATTCAATTCGCGAATGGCCTCCCAAGTTCACGGGGGTGTTTCTCACCAGGGTCAGCCCTGTGCCCGCCCCTGTCTTGCGAGAGAAGATCGCTGTCCTCCTGGCGAAGGATGCAATCTAACCGATCCCTCCAACCAAGATGGAGAGCGGGTTTACAGCCAGTACTTCATCGTACCTAAAAGAGCGGTGGGCTATGGCCAATCCTAGATCTGCGCGTTTTGAACCGCTGTCTGCACAAGCTGCCGTTCAAAATGCTTATGCAGAAGCGCATCCTCCGGTGCGTTCGTCCTCGGGATTGGTCTGCAGCAATAGACCTGAAGGACGCGTACTTCATGTCTCCATACTCTACGCCACCGTCAGTTTCTGAGGTCTGCGATAAGGTCAAGCCTGGCAGTCCAAGTCCTCCCCTTCGGGTTCTCTCTGTCTCCGCGGGTCTTCACCAAGCTCGCGGAGGGTGCCCTAGTGCCCCTTCAGCTCGCGGGCATCCGTATACTCAATTATCTCGGTGACTGGCTGATTTTAGCCCTCTCTCGGGAGCAATTGATTATGCACAGAGACAAGGTGTTCCAGCACCTCCACCTATTGGGGTTTCAGGTCAACCAAGAAAAGAGCAAATTCGCCCCCGTGCAGAGGATCTCTTTTCTCGGGTTGGAGTTGGACTCGGTCACCATGACAGCGTGCCTCTCCGGAGAGTGCGCTCAGCTAATGCTGAACTGTCTGAGAGAGTTTGACAGCAAAATAGTGGTTTTACTGAAATCTTTCAGAGGCTCCTGGGGCATATGGCATCCGCAGCCGCTGTCACGCTGCTTGGGTTCCTATGTTCCTTCGCCATAATGATTGCCCCTTAGCTGTTGAGGTGAAAGTCTCTTCCGCTAAAAAAATGATGCTTTGGCTTTGCTCGCACATGTGCTCTTATAGCAAATTAATTGCAACGAGCATCAGGTGCACAAGCTGAAGCTGCCAACTCATTGGCATTTCATTGGCCCGTTTACATACTCTTTCAGATGATTGGCTTTCTGAATGAAATCTCCATAGTGGAAGTTTCCACATAGCATTTCCGTTCCCCCCCTCGGGGAACGAGGGTTACCTTAGTAACCGGAACGTTTTCAGCTGTGTTATTCAGACACCACCACCCCCCAAGCCAACACCCCAGGTATGGTGTAAGGGTACACATTTTCATGTAGAAATATTCCTTTTCAGGAGAGGCCTTTCAGTTCAGTAAGCACGTGAACTGAAAAAAAAAAAACATTGCAAGCTCTCTGCAATTTAAAACTAGGATGTAGAAGCTATTTCATATTGTAAGGCTTAAAACTTACGCTGCTATTCTGAACCAATAATCGGAAACAGAAAGCAGTAGAAGGATGGCGTGTTTAAATCATTTATTTATCTGACTCCATTATAATTATTCTGACTCCATTAAAGTTGTTATCATCATTGATAAAGAGAAAGAATCTCAACGCCTTAAAGCAGGCAAAGTTGTTTATTAAGTTACACGTTTAAATATACAGACATTAGAATGAAACAAACTAACATACTGTATAAAGAAATTAGCTGTAACATATGCACTGCTGAGCAACAAAGACAGTGAAACTGCCTTTGTTAGCATATGAGGCTACACACCTGTGTGCGAGAAAAGCAGAATAAAAGCAATTCTCCCAGATCAACAGTTACCTTTCCTTATTATACCCTGAGCAAAGCATTGTCAAACATGAGTGAAAACCAACCCCCAAAACCAGCTGAACATGAGAGCAAAGTTGAGGAGATAAAGTGGGGGAGAAGAACATTAACATACTCTCCTCAGGCCATGACTCAACAATAGTAAATATATTGTATATTGAAATACAATCAATCAATGTCTCTGTTTAATTTCATCACTACAACGCTTAAGTCATAAACTGTCAAATGACACCAAGCATGACAAAGTTATATGAAGGAAGATCACAAGCAGATTAATTGTGTATAGTGAAAAGCACATGGTTACTGTAAGCAAATGGCAGAGATTTGTATTGAAGCTGTGATGAACTCTGCCACGCCAGGATCACCCATCCCATACTTGGAATGTCTCAGTAGTCTTTCATTACCATAAAAGGAATAGCATATAATATTTTCTCAGCTTACAATATTAATTTGTAAGATCTCATACATTTTAGTATGATTTGTTCGTCCGGTCACACTTTGTTTTGATGGTCGTTTGCTGAATTTAAGTTACATTGCATCTACATGCCAACGAATTCTTGTTAGATTATAAGTAGACTGTTAGGTTGGGGTTAGGGTTGGGGTTGGGGTCGGGTTTAGGGTTAATGTAAGTGGACAAAGTTACTTATAGTCAGTTAAATATCTGTTTAGCAGCAGTCTCAACCAATATTAAGCACAGAGTCTAATACTCAAATGTACCATTATAATAAAGTGTTACCGTTCATTCTCCAGTAAAGGGCATTGTTGGGGGTACTTCACTAGACATTATACAGCCTACCATATCTAATTATCAGATGAAGAATTTCATTTTAGTACTTTTGATGAAAAATAGACTTATCTGTCAAAATCTGCTGATATGATTATGAAACTCAAACCATGAATGCTGTTTTGATGCCTTTTATTTGTTGTGATAGATCTCTGTATATTCGTGCCTTAGTTCAGATGTTAACTTTACTACTATTTATAGCATTAGATAAAAACTAATAAACATTTCACAGATCATGTCATCAGCGTTTGAGCTGTGAAAAGATAACTTGTAAACAATGTCACAAAGTATTACATTTACCTCAGGCAAATCATTCATTGTCTAAGTCCTCAAAACTGCTAGCTAAAACAACTGCAGAGAAAAGCATTTATTATTATTATCCATTATAATTTACTTCAACTATTAGTGATGTCCTATATATTTAGCATATATTTTTTATTAAACTGGTCATGAGTAGGAATATGCATTTAGATGTTGTAAAGCATGTCAGTTTATCTCAGTCTTTTGTTGAATATTACTGTATATCTAAATATAAAAAGCAATTAAAAGTTGCTGTTTAACAGTGTTTTAGTCACTGTTTACTCTTATATTTAGCGTGATGCTGCCACATTTGGAGTTTTTCATTGTTTTTGGGCCAAATACCACTTGAATTAAATCTTTAGTTAGATGTTTTCAATAACCAGAAAGCAGGATGCAATAGTTAGCTATGTTTTGCTAATGTTAAACAACAACTAAATGGCCAAATGAGGTATAACCCAAAGAATATTAAAACAATCTTATTTCTGAAAGTAAAAAGCAGTAAATAAAACATTTGACACACACAAAAAACATTGTTTTCACTGCTTCCTTTGTACTTAAATGACACAAGCATGGATAAGCAATAAATTACAAACATTAGCCAGAATAAATAATGTTAGTAAGGCACATTGTTTGTGTTCAGCCAGTTATGGAACGGAAATCCATTAATTATTCAAGCAGTTTCAAACATCATTGCTTATATTCTTGACTGGTAACCCACATTACTACATTAAACAGCAATTATTTATATCAGAATCATAATGCACACAGCACTGCTTTTCTTTCAACCTCTTTGACTTGTTAAAAGCAACGATAAATACATACATAAATACAAAGTGTAACAGATTTGTAACAAACAATGTGTACATGAAAGTGTTATAGCCACTTCAAACTCTAAAACAACATCAAAAACATCTCTTTTTTTATGATTCTGAGATGTGCTGCATTCCCTCTAAATGTGCTTTATCAACTGTGACATTGAGGCTGTGACTGTGATCAAAGCAATCATCCAGCAGAAATCTGTCGGTCAACACATTTAACACGCTCACGCAGCTTTAGACAGCAGGAAATTGTTGCTGTAGACACCAATTATTAATATCCTCACAAATTACAATAAAAGGTCTTTATGGTTGTTAAATGGCAGCCATTATATTTGCACAACTCCCAGATCAACATGGCAGGGAGTCAAAAACACTATCGATACTGCCTGAGTGAAATGAAGGATCAGACATGACCTTGCTGGTAGAGAAACGAAGACCATTTTAATTCAATGAGACGTTGTCCCATGCCAGGCCTGGTTTAACCCTTTGGGGGCTGTTTTGAACTTCAGTTATTTGTGGGTCATTAATGTGGCACTGCTGCTGGCTCTGGCACTCGCATGTTAGCTGTCTCTGTATGTTTGTCAGTTTGGAGTTAGCAGGGCAGATGGTCTTTTTAGTTTCAAAATCTTAAGATCTGAAACTTAAACAATTTTACCACTTTTTAATGAGTTATTCTCCCAACTGTTTTAATGTGTAATTTTATTTTTATACATCTTATAGTTACTGAGTCATGAAGAAATATTTTTTAACTGGCTGAAGACAGAATGTTTGTCTTGTATTTGCATCCAAGTGTGCATCATTATGTGTCTGAACGCTCACACTCCAGACTGTCATGAATGTGCTTAGGACTTTTGCCAAGAGTGTCAAGTTTTTTTTACCTGTATTTTTTTTTTTTCACCCTCAAAGTGCCGGTAGCTGTTTACTTGCATTTTATATATCACAAAGTATTACAGCTTTGATAAAAAGTCTTTTATTGTAGAAAAAGTCACCTACTGTTGGACGGCCTGAGAATGTGTAAATAAACAGTCCATACTTTTTTGAACGAACTATCTTTTAAATAATGCGTTCTTGGACTATGGTCGTGCAAATGTAGCCGACAGTATTGCAGGAATCCCATATACTTTAACAAAAACTTATCTTTGTGTTTGTTACCAAAGTCAATCTTTTATTAGTATCATTATTTTTATGTAGGTCAATGTATGTATTGTACTTTAGGATAAGCAGACAGATGGCATTCATCAGTATTCAGACGGAGAGTGGAGAACTACATGGCATTGACACTGACGTTCAAGTTGGTTTTGTCAACTGAAGTTAATCTTTAAATTACCTTAAATTAAATACGCCAGTTTTTGGCATAAAGTACTTTGCTAAAAGTATTTTGTATGTTAACAGTGGAATTGATATTTGTAAGTTTATGTAAATGAAATTACATTAGACTTTCAGCTCGTTTAGCAAATGATTTCTCAAAATTAAGTTTTTGAAATGAGGAAATGACTGTCAGCGTATAAAACTTAATTATGTTTTAATTTTAAGATTTATTAATAATAAGTTAGTATTAAGAGTGTTACTTATACAGTCCATTTAAATAAGTTGAAAAATGTAATTGCATTTACACTGGAATGCAGGAAAAATGATTAAGTTAATAAATTTAGTTAATGTTATATAATATTGCAACTGAACAATCTCAAAAAATATATATTTGACTGGCATAGTGTAAGGACTCGGACTCTTTCTCAATATGAGTTCTTAAACATTCTTGCGTCCTCGTGTAATCATCAATCGTTCAAAAAGTTCAGTTCCAATACTCAAGACCTCAAGAACAGAGAGCTCTTGAAAGAACCCGGATGTGTTTTTGATTTCAAGGATGCACCGAATGCAGAATCCCAGAAGTGATTGTGGCTAAATAAAGGAGGAAGCACAGAGATTTGTATTCCTATTCATTTTTAAATATCAGAGATATAACTTATTTCAGGAGTTTCCAGAAATGACAGGAGGGAAGTAAAAATTCACGTGAAAATTGTAAAGCATAAACATTAAAGTGTTTTTCTTTGCTGAATTTGATATTAAAATCTGTTTTATTTGTATTGTGCAAATTTCTTTAATGCTTTTGTACGTTATATATATTGAAAAAAATAAAATAAATTGTTGTATGAATGTTGTCATGTTTAAATTATTTTCATTAAAATGAGAGAAGGTGGTCTGCACGGTGGTGCAGTGGGTAGCACGTTCGCCTCACAGCAAGAAGGTCGCTGGTTCAAGCCTCAGCTGGGTCAGTTGGCGTTTCTGTGTGGAGTTTGCATGTTCTCCCCATGTTCATGTGGGTTTCCTCTGGGTACTCCAGTTTCTCCCACAAGTCCAAAGACATGTAGTATAGGTGAATTGGGTAGGCTAAATTGTCCGTACTGTATGTGTGTGAATGAGTGTGTATGGATGTTTCCCAATGATAGGTTGCGCCTGGAAGGGCATCCACTGCGTAAAACATGTGCTGGATAAGTTGGCGGTTCATGCCACTGTGGCGACCCCAGATTAATAAAGGGACTAAGCCAAAAAGAAAATGAATGAAAGAATGAGAGAAGGTCATCAGGTAGCTCGCAGCATCTCATTTCTCACACTCTGGGTTCTCGCGGTCTACCTAATTTGTTCTTCCGGTTGTAACTTGGCAAATTTGGTCTCCACGAGAACACGAGTCTATTCTCAGCATTCTTGGAACTGAGGATAAAAAGCCTCATGTCTTTCTGTGTTTAATGCGTTTTTGTGTTGTTTTTCTTTCCCCATGTGCTCCATGATCCAGTTTTTCCCCCTTGCTGTATCTGAAATCGTCCCCTTTACCCTTAAAGCTGGCATGAAACCAAAATTTGCTCCTCTTATTTTTGTATAGTAGTGCTTGTCATAAATTATTTATGACAAGCACTATTATTTTTGTAAAAATATATTCCCCCATAAAATATTATGCCCTCATAATCTTTCAGCAAATAGATGTAGATCTAAAAAAAAAATGACGTCTTTGAAAATTACAAGCACTAGAAAGCCCTTTTAAAACATTAAAGTCACACAAGAGACTCCAAGCTGGGCACAGCTGGCAGAGCATCACAAGAAACAGCTGTGGGATGTGGCCACTTGGATTGACTCCATGAGGACTACTGAGGACATCTATCCAAGAGTGATGAAGGAAAGGACTAATAAAATGCAAGTTGGTACCCTTCAATATCACTTTCCTCTCTTTTAAGGCCACTTTCATTACCACCACTTTGTGATTGTATGCCATGAAGCCTTTTCCTCTGACAGTTGGTGAGCAAATAAGCACTATAGCAACACAGCACATTTTTTCCAATCTAAAACTCTGTCGTTCACTCTCTCTCACCCTTTTTACAGTGAAGCTCAACTTACTTCAGTGCCCAAGAGAGTGTTCCCTGAAGCGGAAACATCACACAATGTACCCGCAGTATATGACATTAATTCTCCTGAAAGGCTTTTAACAGCCCCTCATGCATACATGTTTGAACGCTAGTGTTTCAGGATATGGACTTCCATCTGTAATCTCTGTCCAACACATTCATCTCTGAATC
Organism: Danio kyathit; assembly: GCA_903798195.1. Classification (NCBI taxonomy): domain Eukaryota; kingdom Metazoa; phylum Chordata; class Actinopteri; order Cypriniformes; family Danionidae; genus Danio; species Danio kyathit. The sequence continues at coordinate 40,020,813 of LR812523.1, read as the reverse complement.
TCCCTCTCCATCTCTCTCTGTCTTTTTTTCAAATAAGGGCAGCAGTGTGATTTCAGCTGAATGCACCTTCGGGAATGCAACTGGTTATACTTTCACAGTGTCGTGATTTCTTACGTTTTTGTAAATATGAATGGATGATTATAGCATTAAGCAGTTTAATGAGTTTTATTTTTAATGAGAGACATTTGTTTTCACATTTTCACAGGAAAAAAAACAAGAAGGGCTTGATGTTTAAACAAAAAAAAATATTACAATGATGTATTGATTTATGACTAATATTTATTTTGTCTCCATTTAGTCCCTTTATTCACCAGGGGTCACCACAGCGGAATGAACCGCCAACTTATCCAGCAAATGTTCCAGCTGCAACCCAGTACTGGGAAACACCCATACACTCTCATTCACACCCCTTCACAATGGCCAATTTAGTTTCAAGAGTTCATATTTAGATATTGCTTGATAATAATAGCAGGTTTGGCATGCTGTCCCGAGAAAGAACCCTGAGCTTGGAGATAATTGAGCCCAGGGCTCCTGCCTGGTCAATGAGCATGTGAGGGGGTACGAGATCAGGTGTTCTCAAGAGCTCCCCCTGGTAAAGGAGGAAAGGGGGAGATGTGCTGGATGGGGGGTTTCTTCGGAAAACGAAGATAAGTGAGTATTGCTAGGCAGGCTATTTATAGTGAGTTTGGATTATTCTGATTGGCTTACTAATGATTACAAATGAGAGACCATCTGCGATCAATCACATCACGTACTCCTCTCGAAATTAGTTTGTGAAACTTCACTTATTCAGTTCACCTATAGCGCATGTCTTCGGACTGTGGGGAAAACCAGAGTAAAACCCACACAAACATGGGGAGAACATGCAGACTCTACACAGAAATGGCAACTGACCCAGCCAAGACTCAAACTAGTGACCTTCTTGCTGTAAGGCAACAGTGCTAACCACTGAGCCACCGTGTCACCCAGAATTAAGTCACAATAAATAATTTTGACAGCAGCCGATTCGAATGAATCACTCGGTTGAATGGGGGTTATCAGTGGTTATCAACTGATAGATATGGGCCAGTGGGGGCCTTCTTTGCCTACCTGTAGGCTCAGAAGGTTGTTATCATCCATCCACATGGTTAATCAGCAATAGATCACATACGGCTGTGGTCGGAAGTTAACGAGAATTATTTATGTTATTTATTACATTTCCCATTAATTGTATTTTATTAACGTCTACCCCAACCCTAAACCCAACCATCACAGTAATGTAAAAACAGATCTGGAGTCTTCTCTATTAGTATAGCTGATCAACCATGTGAATGGATGATAACAGCCTTCTGAGCCTACCTGTAGGTGCAGAAGGCCCCTACTGGCCCATATCTATCAGCTGATAACCACTGATAATGCCCATTCAATCGAGTGATATAATTCAAAGCGGGTGTTGATAGTGACTATGCAACCCAATGCAAATTGATAACAAGATAACAGAATTGGCTTTGTTTTTTTACAATGTATTTTTTTCTTTATATGTATTTTTCACTTTCTCAAAAGGTAAACGTGTGCACATGTCCTTTAGTAATTATGCTTAACCCAAGAAAATGTTAGGTGATGTGAACAAAAAGGTAAAGATTGTTTTGTAGTCATTTAATGCAGTAGGAAAACATTGAATCCTTTCTTGTAATTAATGTTTTGAATGCTGGAGAAACTGGACAGGAATAGGGATCTGATCTAAAGTGATTCTGACAAGGACCAACTATTGTAAGGCATTTGCGTCAGAGTATCTGTGAAACAGCAAGCCTTGTGGGTTGCTTTCAGTCAGCAGTGGTAAGAAGAAGAGCAAGCCACAATTCGTTGACAGGGTTGTTGGGTGAGTAATGCTCATTGATGAATGAGGGCAACAGAGGTTATTCCTTCTGGTGGTCTCAGTCACACAAAGTTTTAATGATGGTTTAGAAAGCAATGTGTTACAATGTGTGGGATAATCAATGTTATGTAAGGCATAATCAATGGATTTCCATGCGTTAAAGGAATTTACTGTAAATGCATGACGCAAAGGCAAAGAACCACCCAATGCAAAGTGCATTTAAAATCCTTTAATACATGGCAAGCCATTGATAATCCAGCTTATTCTGTGGTCATTTAAGTTAAAGACGTTGAAACTAGTTTTGTTCTTTGTAGTGCAATATCTGACAGAATTTTCATCAATTACGACATGTTAGATCTCCTAGCTTTGAATCAGTCTCAGGCAGACAGACAGAGAGAGAGAGAGAGAGAGAGAGAGAGAGAAAGAGAGAGAGAGAGAGAGAGAGAGAGAGAGAGAGAGAGAGAGAGAGAGAGAGCATGCATATGTAACTGCATGTAAATGAAACTGGCATATATAATAGCCAAGGCTTGACATTAACACCTACCAAATGTGGGTGGATTTCAGCTATGGGATAATTTATTTTTCTTTAATGTCAAATTAAACTAATTGCAATGCGACAGTGAGAACCCCTTTGCACCCATGAGCAATTCCAGCAACAATTATTCAATTACCCTATTTGAACTGGCATGGTAGACTTGATTAAGGTAAATTCCTCGCTTTCATGGTAAATGTGTCCCGAATTTGAACTATGCAACAATAATTTGCCTCTATTTGCAAGTTTGCATTGACTTTGTATGCAATTTACTCGCTTGTTAGGTGTGAACCCAGTGTAAGACCATTATCGAAGGAATCTCGTAATGAAAAGCATGATGACTTTTAATCTACCTCTCCTTCACAACATTCTCATGTCACTCATACATACAGAAAATGTGCATTTGCCTTAGGGGCCGATCGTAGCAAACGCGCCTTTACGTTCCAAAAACGCAAGGCGCACCTCACTGCTTTTTTGTTGACAAGAAAATGCTTTTTATGTCACTAGGCAACGACTAAATCAGCTGGGCAATGTGCGAGAGTGTTGCTGTTGATATTAGTATAATTTTAATAATTAATAATATTGTGATATTCAGGATTTGTGAAGCCATACAGCTCCGGAAAACTCAAAACAGCAACCAGAAGTCTTTCCTCTATCTTTAAAAGTCTCTGTTGTTGTCTTGACAACACAAACACTGTGGTCACCTCAACGGAAACCCCGCCTCCGCTTTCATTTGATTGGAGAATGAAACATGCGAGTGAAGTAATGCGCTTTTTCCGCTCGCAGTTGACTTTTTTCAACTGAAAGCTCTGTCTATTGTAAGCTATTATAAATTTGTCTTTGGCGTCTTGTGAATGTCTTCCATTTGTTTTTGTTTTGTTTTGTGTGTGTGTGTGTGGTTTTTTTTATTTGAATTTCAATTATCTTTGGAATTTTTGTTTGTTGCCTGTTTTGCTGTATTTGTAAATTAGCCTACTAGTGCATAATAATAAAAAAAAAAAAACTTTTTTCATCTGCGAGCGCATGGCACGCAAGCACAAAAACGCGAGGCGCAGCAGGCGGTTAAAACATGAGGCGCGCAGGGCGCATAAGCAGCGCGCAAAATGCTTGCTGCTGTTAGTTAATCATTCAAAAAAAGGCTCCTCTCAACACAAAAAGCGTGTTCGGTGTGATCGCCCCCTTAATGAGTTTTGTGAATTGTAATTGATTAGCCAAATCTTTGTATTTTAGTGTGTTTTTAGGATTTCTTTTGTACTATGCAGAGTATTTAATATTAAACTGCAGAGTTTAATATTAAACCTATTGCCAATGGATTTTTTTTTTTGCTTGCCACAAAAAAAAAAAAAAAAAAAAAAAAAAAAAAATTCAAATGTAATTATTTCTTAGCGACATACTGCAAGGTTTCCGCTACATTCATTCTACCATGGCAGGGGGTCATGCCAAAATTCATCTCGCCACGGCTACACTTGAGCAGCGTATATTTGAGGGCGTGCAAGAAGTTTTGTGCACGAACAGAGGAAATCCTCGCGCAAGCAAAAAGATCTGCATGCTCCTCGTATTAAACAAATCCGATCTCGACTTGTATACTGCATCATGACATTTGTCATTGAAATAACGCCAAAGGTAGTTGGTAGATCAAAAGGCCTGCTGCCACAGCTGGGAAAAAATCCTAGAGGAAACACTGTACTGTACTTTAATTAGCGACATACTTTAATTTTAAAATGTATATATATATAATTTATTTTTTTTAAATGACAAGTTTAACATTGTTAAAAGTATATATATTGTGGAGGCAATTATAAATTATCAAAACGATATATTTGTTGGCTTTTGGTCCAAATTGATTTATAACCTCTTAATTGAGACTTTTATTCAACCAAATGAATTTCTGTTATAAAACCTTAAGTTTCATGTCTATTTATAAATATTATGTCTACTCACCCTTACTTTTGTAAATAGTTTTTGTATGAATAAAAGATAACGTAAAGGGATAAATTGCTTTGTTATTATCATGAGGAACTGTATAGTGGTTTTTAGTTTTCTTTCCTTGATTTTATTAAGATGGATTGTTGGTGATTGGATGGATGTTGGCCTGATTGAGTAGCTTTACTTGGACAGAGGAAAATTAAGACCTGTTTAAAATGATTTAACAACACAATATTGCAGTCAATTTAAGCCTAAAATTTTGTTTTTGAAATTTGTGGCTATTCAAAAATCAGAGTGGCTAGTAAAACTACTCAAAGGCTTGGAAAACTACTAGCAACAGAGGCTGGAGGGCAGAAAAATGTATGTAGCATGATAATAGCTCATAGTAATGTATAAGTCATCTCTTCACAAATATTTTTGAGCATATTTGTGAGTTGTTTATTCAAAATCGCTCCCTGGTGAAGCACACGTCTGTGTTCTAGAGATTACTCAGAAAAGTGAAGGCTCTGGCAACTTTAGTGACAAAACGTATAAAGATCCCATGTTTTTACAAATATGTGCATAAAAATGATCGCCATTTACTAAAATAGCCACATATAAAATTAGGCCTGAGGCATTTATTAATGATTTTACAATTTATTGAACTGTGCTTGAGAGAGTCACACCACATGACAGTTTTGGGATTTAATCAAAAATATAATAACATGGTATTTTTAAGAGGGTCATAAAAGACAGAGAAATGTTTACTGCATTTAAATGAGAATGCTAATTATATTCATTTTGTCATGTGTGACAGTGAAAATGCAATGTGAATTCAATTACAAGCTGTTTTACTTCCTATAATATGCTTTCCAATTTAGGGCAATTTTGCATTAGTTACATACCAGTCGTTTGTCAAAATGCATTTCAAGCTAAAGTAATTCCGTCAGTATACAGCATCCATCAGACAGGATTTCATTATTTCTGAGAGACTAGTAATAATGAGAGACAAAAACAGAGCAGCAAAATTTCCTCTTTAAGAATCAGCAGAAGATCAAGTCTCCATCGCTTTCTTTCTGTCTAATTAATTGCACTTACAGTAATCCTCTAATGGACAACCAGCATTTCTCTCGCTTATCTAAAGAGTTTTAGTGATAATCTATTAATGGGAGATTTGTCCTCCGCCAGGAAGCTCAGGTAATAAGTGGTGAAGTGCCAACCCTCATTTTGTTTTACGTACAGCATTGTCATGGGAAGACTTAATGGGACAGTTCATCCAAAAATGAAAATTTACTCAACATTTAATCAACCTCAAGTGGTTACAAACATTTCGGTTTTTTTTTTATTTCTGTTAAAAGCTAAAAAGGAAGCATGGATGCTAAGTAGTTAGCACTGTCGCCTAATAGCAAGAAGCCTGCTGGTTTGAGTCCTAGTGTCCAGGAAGCATTTCTGTGTAGAGTTTGTATGTTCTCCATGTGTTCGCATGGGTTTCCTCCCGGTGCTCCGGGTTTTCCCCACAGTACAAAGACATGGGTCTGGATGCAGACTTGCAAGATGAGCTGCATACAATGCTTTTTTTGTGCTCACACCTAACCCTACCCCTCACAGTGAGGTCTCTAGCTACATTGAGTGTATTGTGTCTGACGTTGCAAGTCTGAGATATGCAGTCTCAGCTTGCAAATCCAAGACATGTGAAATAGGTGAATTGGATAAACAAAATTGGCCGTAGTGTGTGATTGGGAGTGTCTGTGTGTGTGTGTGTTTCCCAGCACTTTGAGTTGTACCCTCAGTTCTGGGTTGAAGCTGGAAGGGCATCCGCTGTATAAAACAATGGCCAAAGTAATTGTCGGTTTAGTCTACTGATAAAGCAGGGAAAAATCTGAAGGAAAGTGGTTGAGTGAGCGGCTACCAACGTTTACAAAATGTCTTCTTTTTTTGTTCAGAAGTCAACTCAAATGGGTTTGGAACAAGTAGAGGGTGAGTAAATGAAAGAATTTTGATTTGAGTACTATCCCTTTAAGAGATTATTTACCTCTTCTTCTCTAAAACAGGACAGTCAAACCACTCAATCTTTCTGAATAAGCAAATGTCATCATTCTAACAGATTAGGATGACTACAGGAAAAGTAGGACCCTTTTGTCAAACAGTGTACTGCTTTATCTTTATCTGTAGAAAAAAAAAATTTAAGCACATGCCAAAACAAGAGGACAAAAGCTAGATGTACTGTGAAGTCGAAACATATTTTAAGAGTCAGATTGAAACATGTGATTTTGAACTGAATGCCAACCCAGAATCGGTTTCACAATCAAAGGTAGCTGTTGGAGGCATATTGCTTTCTCAGGGGTGTTGTGTTTCTTGGAGTGAAGCGAATCTAAGCAATTTTGCCAAGAAAACTCTATGAAAGAATAATTGTTTTTAAAGATATGTTATAGTCTATTCAACCCTATATTTTCAATTGGCTATAGTTAAAACCTCCAACCATTCCATTCTGTTCCTATCAGTTAATGGTTCCTTTGAGCATTACTTTAATTGGATGAGAAACAAATCACACGCTTCCATATTTAAGGGACAGCTTTGCATAATTAAATCGTTGATATAAGCACTTAACACAAACATTTGAAGAATAGAGAACTATATATTACATTCACATACACTCTTATATCATCAGATACACTACAAATACTTGAAAAGGGTTTTTCTTGGTTATGGTTATGCCTCAGAAGAAGTTGAAGAAGAAGAGATGCACCTTTGGTTCCACAAAGAATCGTTCAATGAGTCGTTTAAAAAACCTAACATTTTTTTCCCTAATGTGAACCCTTTTGTCCACAGAAAAGAACCTTTTATCCAGTGAAAGGTTCAAGGGTTCTTAATCATTCTTCATAGAAACAAAGTCAATATGGGTTTTTATAAAAAAAAAATTTGCAACCAAAATATTTAGTTATATACAGTTGAAGTCAGAATTATTATTGGTGAGTGGGCTTAACAAACCACCTGTAGAAAAGACACTCTCTATTCTTTCTGACTCTTGCACCAGGTTTCACATTTGCACTATAGACACTTTCTTAATCACTCCATTTCTCTTGGAAACATTGTGCATTTAAAATTGTGCTTTATTCAGGTGAGTGAGCTTGACAAACCACCTGTAGAAACACTCTATTCTCTTGTGCTCTTGACACTTTATCTAAACTCCATCTTACAAGAACTCAATAATGAAAACGATGTTTACTATAAATGTACCACAATCATGTTGCACTGCTTGCTACAACCTTAAATAACTCTTGCACAATATTAAACTTTAAATAAACTTTGCACAATATTCACCTTTGATACCTCTCTTGCACAATATCCAGCACATCATTGTTCAGTCTCATGTAAAAGTACTTGTATAGCCTTTCTTATGTGTATAGTTAAGTATATTATAGTATATGTTAGTTATGCATGGTTGTTTTTTTTTAAATAGCTCTTATGTCCAGTGTTGTGTTTGTATTTATGATTAATGTATGTAGCACCGTTGTCCTGCAAGACACGACATTTCATTCCACTGGATGTCCACACATGTAGCGGAATGACAATAAAGCTCAACTTGACTTGACTTGATGACAATGGCAATAAAGTTCATCCTAAAAAAAAAAAAAAATAAAGATTTAAATCCTTGACCCTGCAAAAAAGTTGGAAAAAGGATGTGTGTAATTATTAGCAAAACATGTTAATACACACTACAAACTACTGATACTAATACAAACTAATTTTTTAGACACAATTAACAATACACAATGCTTTATTTATTTGTATTATTTAATATATAGACTACTGAGGCAATAACGCAACGGTCACATGTAATCTATACCTACTGTTCTATATTTATACAACAGAGATTGTAATGATGCACGTAGTCATACAAATCTTGAAAGATGGAGAAAATACAAATCCGTTATTTCATAAAACAGCTTTGAGTGTTTGTATAAATATGCAAATGGGCAGTTTACTCTGAATTGTCCGATAAGAGATTTGCACACACAAACCAAACTGTCACACAAAGGTGGGCATCTGTTTAACAATAACAAAAACAAGTATTCTCAGAAAATCTGCGAATATGACATCATGCGGATTTAGAGATTTGACATTCCATGTAAACACAAACACCATTCTGATGTGCTTGAACACAGTGATTATTACCATACATCACAGAATTTACAATTTAACAACATCACCATCTAAGAGATTATCACACTTTAGCCACCTGGATTCATTATCTGAGCTGTAAATGTACATATCTTCTGATACATCTTAAAACAAATGCCAGAATGTGTGCAAACAAATGGAAATTCCTACTCTTCCCAAAGCATGTTGCTCAAAACCAGTGTGTTTTGATACAAACCAGACCAAAACAACAACAGACCTTACAAATAAAGGTTACAATTCATTTTTTTCTTGTTCAAGAAGCCATCTTACATACATGATCTTTGCCCCTTGGCAAATGAAAGTCAACTACAGTATAGGAAACTGAAAAAAATATTTCCAATTCACTACAGAAGAAATAGAAGTGGTTGTAGGTCAGAGGCCATTGGCTGTTAAACAATAATCACAATTCCGTGCAGATTTGTTCCCTTGGAGGTGCTGTGCTGCATTTGGTGTCAGTGCATATTTCATTTTACATGAGATGTCTTACTGACATTCTAACAAAAGTGTCGAAGCAATATTATTGACATCAAGGATAGATTAATAGAATGCAGACAAAGGCGATTTAATACCCGTTTGGTTTGTATTTAAGAGCTTTAGCACTAAAACAGATAACCAGTAGTGTAACAATAGGCTTAAGTAAGGCAAACACTTGACGTCTTGATGATACTGCCACTACTACAGCTTACAAGAATGAACAGAAAACATGAAATAAATAAGTAATAAATAAGTTTGCCAAATTTGATCAAAGTATTTAGCCCTAGAAGCTATTATTGTGTAGATTTTAGACACAATACTTTAGAGTTTTAGACATTTTAGATATTTATATAGAGTTATATCTGTATTACATGTATAATATATGTATTGTACATTTGATTGTTTATTATAAAAGTGTTAGAATTTCAAAAAGTGATCAATCCTAATGAAAAGCAATTGATAAGAAAGAAACGAAGCGACAAAATATAAAACAACCAATTAGATAAAGTGCAGAATCTGGCATGATCCTCATCATCTATCATGTCTACAGACTCAAGTCTGTAAAAATATTGTAAAGGATCCACAAGAGGACAGTTTAAAATGTTTAACATGAAAATGACTTAAAGTGGCTTAATGGATGAAAATGCACATCAGTGTCCATCTGCTTGCTTGTACATAGCTTATACTTTTAAAGAGCCCCTATTATGCATTATAAAAGGTCCTATTTTTCATTTTGGAGGTCTTCTACTACAGGCTGATATGCATCAAGGTAAAAAAAAAACACTTTCATTGTTTTATAATATGCATTTTTTTTTTACTTAATTATCCAAATGACTCCCATATGATTCAATCAGTGATTAATTTTTTTCCCAAACCCCTCCTTTGTGTTAGGCTAATCTGCTGTGATTAGTCCGATGACCCAGTCTGTTGTGATGGACAGAGAGAAGCGCCCACCACAGTTATGAAGTAGCACAGAGCATGTGAGAGCCCAATGTTGTAGCGCATTAAAGCAATGCAGTTAAACATCAGCATATTACTCTGCTCTTAAAAGTATCCTAACCCCAAGTAATAACGAAACACGTTCGGTATTAATCCACACATTGGCAAAAGTTGAACTACTTTGACTGCACCACGCATGTGTAGTAATAGCTGATGGTAGCAAAGACAAACGGCAGAGGATCGCGAGTCCAGAAATGCATTTAAATCGGCAAAGGATGAAGCGGACGTCGCGTTTTTAGCATGGTTTTGGACGCAATATGTAAATAACCCCATACAGATTTAACCTGAGAGATACAGTACAAGCACTGATCTATAATAGTTAAGGTTCAAGTTACAACACACAATTAAATATATATTTTGCAAACTACAGAAAACGAGGCAAAAATTTTAATTACATTTACATGTTATGATCTGGAGGAAGAAGAAACTGGCCAATTTCAACTGTAACAGTTACTGACAAAGTCCCTGTCAAAATCTGACAAAGTTCCTTACACAATAGTCTCTGCTGCTCCTTTCTTTAATAGCAAATGGCCGGCAAATCCTGCATTGTAGCGTAGGTTATTGTATCAATCATCAGAAAAATGACAGGAACAAACACAGCACTAGGTTGGCTATACTGTGGTATTGTTGTGAAAATGAACTTCAACCCTTTATTCCCCACAGCCAAATCTCCATCTGACAGTGATCGGCATTTTCATTCGCTTGTGTCTGAAGGGAAAGGCGTGTTCATGTTTTACCAGATCTGGCACTTCATATTTGGTGATGTACTGTATCAATGTCGATGCGTTCAGGCAAAAGATCCGAACCCAACATGATTCATTTATTCGACTCTGAGTTGACTATTTCATTAAAGAATCAACAGTTTTAAACACGGTGCACTTTCATATTTAAACCTCAGCTGGATGTTTTTATTCACTTAGAGCTGTGTTACCATCGCATGGAAAGGCATTTTCAAAAACCCATAATAGGGGCTCTTTAAAAAACTGTCTATCAAAGATTTATATTAGATTTATACAAAATAGCTACTGCACAGTCCCAAACATACATCTCAAGACACAGTTTGTTGCTATGGCAATCGGGGTATGTAATGGGAGATGTGGTGATAACTTTTGTTTAGAAATTATTCTGGCATATTGTGTGTTACATTTCACAGTAATATGTGGAGACAGACTTTTGAAGTCCTTGATGATATGACTGGCATGGGAATTATCTATAAATACATCACACACTTGTCATCAACTCACTCATCTGATGTTTTCCAGGTTGTAAAAAAAAAAAAAAGAGTAGGACTGAATAATGTCAATGCAGAACACTGTGTGACTGCACCATCGGCTGTTATGCAAGTGCTGGAGACATTTAGGAACATTGAAATAGAAAAAGAGAAAGTGCTATTTTCATATAATTTTGTTTTTCTTTCTGTATAATTTTCCCATCTTCTGTGTTCTCAGCAGTATTTCAAAACACTGCCCAGAATACAGGTTACATTTGCCTGTCTGTCTCATTGAGATGCATATTCCAGTGGAGAAATCAACAGTGCCAACATCCAAAAAACCATCCCTCCAAACATTTGTGTGACAAGTATTCTGATACCTCACACCTTTTGTTCATTGTTCTTCATTTTGTCCATTAACCAGCTGCATATTTCAACAAGGTCCTACTTCTGTCTCTCATTGATGCACATTATATAACAATAGTGATGATATGGTAATTTGTCCTAGTAATTTTAGCATTAAATAATGTAATGTTAAACAGGTGCAGCTGTAATATACAGTAACATTCATTAAATGTATGTTTTGCTGTGATGAAACCATTCAGAGACAACACATACAGAGTTTTTAGTCAAACCACATTTCCAGACCAACCTCCATATTTTTAAGTCTTGATTTTATATACAGCATTGCAAAGCATAGCAAGATGCCAAGAGGATATTTTACCAAAATGAAAAGTTGTAGCAGCAATAAAGTGTGCACTTTGCCAGGCTTACAATAGAAAAAGAGACAACCAAATTTCCTTTAGAAATGAGGTCAAACAAATGCCAGATTTCCAGTTCACCAAAATGACAGACATAAATGTCAAGAGCAATAACCTGTGAAGGTTTGGACACTGGCCATTTTGCTCATGTGGATGTGTTTCTTGGCTCACTCCACATACACGAGTGTTCAAGTGCTCCTGATCGATGACTCTCTCATTTTAAGGCAGAGCTCTTGTTCGCCGTCTCATTTACAATGAATGCATGAGTCTGAAAAGGTCCTCAGGCACTGTCCCCCATGTCAGGGCACAAACTGTTGAGTGTTTGTGAAACTCACTGGCAAAATGCCCTTCCTGTTAGACTGCAAACTATTTTATGCTAATTCAGATTCGAAGTCATGGTGCTTCTCATTTAAATAGCAACAGACCAAGACCTGCTACATTCACCCTGTAAACACACCAGAAAAAGACCAGCGAGCTTTGTAGCTGGCAATCATTCAGTGTTGGTTAATGGGTGAACCTGTTGAGCAGGCAGTCTAAAAGGAAATGCTAGTCATTTTACAGCTCAGATAGAAGAGAGAAATTGAGCAGGCCATTTAAATAAAATGGCATCATTTTACCATTAAAATGAAAGATGCAGTAGAGTTCCCTCTACAAGCTTCCCCCATTCAGGCACTTCAGTCTGTTTGAAATGTGGTTCAGACTCATGGCCTTTTCCTTGGGAATATCCATATGAGTTGTGGTCTTGACATTCAGTGTAATTTTACATGAACCTCGGGGTGTATTCCTCGGGTTAAACAGGGCGAATGCAATCAGCTCAAACATCCGAGAATGACACTGGGTCTAATTTGGGATCCAGTGAGATGTCATTTCATTTCTCATCTTATTAGGTCAAAGCCAAGTCCACAAAACGGCCTTTTCGTGTCTGTGGCACACAATGTCTGGATTTTAACCCTTCCAGCTGAGACTGCCTGTCTGGCTCGATTATTGTCTTAAATTTTGAAATTTCATGAGAAAAAACAGCAGAGCACATCCTTGCCTATATGATGAAAGAGAAGACAGGAGATGAAAGATGAACTCATGGTGTCCTCTCAGCAGTACCGCAGTCAAAGAGAAGAGAAAAATCAGCCTTTCATGAGCACCAAGTCATCTGAGCTTAGAGTATCTTTGAATGGACTCCATCATTAGGCAACTATAGATCGTACATCACCTGCAGAGAAAAACAGACAAACAATGGTTACATTTATTGCATTTATAACAGCCTGAATGTTCTCTTTGCGTATTGAGTTAGAGCGCAGCGTGACTGAAACCTTCTGTTATAAAAATGGACAAAGCAGGGTCTATCAGAAAAATCTGCTGATACCAAATGATGAAAAAAGAAACAATTTAGAGAATAACATCTGTACAATTGCCTTTGTTGCAATTATGTTTGTTATTACAACATCTGCAAACACAATTTAATGGTGTGGAATTTCAGTATGCAACTTAGGAATTTGCCAAGCACAGATCCTGTTGAATAATGTAATTTTATCAGATCCGTATTTCTCATTATTTAATTGAACCATATGTTCATTCTTTTTGCTTTCCTGTAGCTCAAACAGTAGAGCACGGCTCTAACAATGTCAAGGATGCAGGTTCAACTCACTGGGAGGGAGGGATGGATAAATAAGGGGATAGATATTAGATGGATAGATAGTATTTCAGTGCTGGTACTGACAACGCTAACAAATGAAATGGATTTTTTATAATAGAAAATATTTCTAAACCAATTATTTGCATCCAATAACAGAAACAAAATGATCTGTGTTGGTTTTTGGCAGCTACTACTGGTTTTCATGCATATGGTATGGTGAGTAAAAAAAAAGTTCATTTTACTGTAAATAAACAAGCATTACGCTAAGAAGTGCAGATATAAGTATCAATAGAGTTTAGAATAAGTTTCAATATTCTTACAATAGCATCAATACATTTGATTAATGTATTGATTCGTATCAATGTATTGTTACATTCCTGATATATTATGCTAATTTGGTGGCCAAGTAACATTTCTTATTGCAATATTATTATATTTGATATTAGAAAAAAATATTGTATATAATTATGCACACAGAACTCTCCCACACACAAGCAAACACAAACATATGGGTTTATTTTTGTTCATTCATTTTCATCCGGCTTAGTCCCTTTATTCATCAGGGGTTACCACAGCGGAATGAACCGCCAACTTATACAGCATATGTTTTACACAGTGGCCATTCCAGCTGCAACCCAGTACTGGGATCCATACACATTCATTCACACTCATACACTAAGGCCAATTTAGTTTATTCAGTTCACTGATACTGCATGTCTTTGGACTGTGGGGGGAAACTTGAGCACCCTGAGAAAACCCACGCCAACACAGGGAGAACATGCAAACTCCACACAGAAATGCCAACTGACCCAGTCAGGACTCAAACCAGAGACCTTCTTACTGTGAGGCGACATTGCTAACCACTGAGCCACCATGTTGCCCAGTTTATTTTTGTGAATAGTGTCATTTTATTGACATTCCATAGGTATCATTTTTTTTTATACTTTACAAACTGTATTTTCTATGATCCTAAACCAAGACTACACATACAGCTGAAATGCTGTGCATTTGTACTTTTTCAAAAAAGAAAAAGAAAAAAACGACAAAATTCTGTATGATTCATAAGCTTTTTGAAAAATGGGGCAATGTCCTCAAAACTCACCTTCACCTTGTAATACCTACAGTATATCATACCCATGTCATGATACAAATGTGTCCTTATACATCAAAAAGGGCCTGTTTACACCTGTTAAATTCATTCTTTTTTCTGATCAGATAGGTATCTGATTTCTGAAAATGGTTAAATTTACACTTGACCACATGAATGTGTCTATGCTTCATGATTCCAATTTTCAAATCCCACTCTATATGCAAATTTAACTAGGTTACGTCAACTAAAGCATCAGATACACAGCATGAATTTTTTTTTTTTTTTATTTGCCAAATGACATTTAACAGAGCAAGGGAATTTTCACATTATGTCTGATAATATTTTTTTCTTCTGGAGAAAGTCTTATTTGTTTTATTTAGACTAGAATAAAAGCAGTTTTCAATTTTTTAATACACATTTAAGGTCACAATTATTAGCCCCTTTAAGCTATATTTTTTTTCAAAAGTCTACAGAACAAACCATCGTTATACAATAACTTGACTATTAAGCTATAGAAGTGTCTTGAAAAATATCTAGTACAATATTACTGTCATCATGGCAAAGAAAAAATAAATCAGAAATCAGTTATTAGAAATGAGTTATTAAAACTTTTATGTTTAGAAATGTTTTGAAAAAAATCTTCTCTACGTTAAAAGGAAATTGGGGGGGAAATAATCAGGGGTGCTAATAATTCTTACTTCAACTGTATATATCTTGTTTGGCATTCAAATTATTTTATATGCATGCTGTAAGGCATCATTACAAGTGCACAAGGCAGGCTCTGTGATTACTTTTATTATAGGCTAAATGAAACATCTATTTTTGTCATATAGATACATGCAAGACATCATTCAAATCTAACTGGTTTATTTGTGTATAACACACTCCCCCGAAAAAAAACAACAACATGCCATTGCAAATGAAAGCAGCACTATACAGGGTGATTCAAAAAGAATACCACAACTTTCACACTTTTTCTTCACATTGATTAATTACCCAAGGTTCTGTCATGTTTCTTTGATATACAGATTTTCAAAGTTGTGGTATTCTTTTTGAATCACCCTGTATTATTATTCTTCTATTTTCACAGAAGATACTGGTGGTGTCTCTGTTGTTAATTCCACCATCTGATATTATTTAGCAATTTCCTTTCATAATTTCATGGTCAAGAACAAAACAAAACAAAAACACTTAAATAAAACAAGCATCTTAAAAGTCATCACTGTCCTTCTCTTGCTTGTGCATTTCTGCTTGTATCTGATGGTCATAAAGCCCACAACATGTGGGCTCTCATGTTTATTTTTATATTTTTTGGGAGGAGTAAAATTTAAATATGTGGTCTCAATAACCAGATGCATTTAAACTTGTTTAGTTTCATCTGGAAACCATCTCGTCACCTTAGAATTATAAGGTTTTATCTGACATTTTTGTCAAAATTGAGTTATTGACATATTCTTATTAAATGACAACTTATTTACATTATGGCATGTTTTTTATAAGTTGTTTACATTTTAAGACGTTTTATTTAAAAAAACAAACATTACACACGTACTGTTTGCTATTGAATGCAAAAACTTTGAAGCTCAATATCTCAAAATTATTCAGAACGTCGATAGAACCTTTTAATTTCAAGGTGACAATCTCCTAAAGTGGTCTGAGCGATCAAATTAATATCCATCTCAAATGCGTGTCGGAGGGTATTTACAACTGCACATATCTTGATTCAGATAGCTTTCTGATCTAAAAAAAGAAAAACACATGAAGTGACCAGGTGTAAACATCCCTAAAAACACACACACAGGCACACACACATACCTTCTCCAGATCTTCCATGATCAGATCCTGTTCTTTCATGTTCTCTTTCCCTGAAGACTGGCTTCTCTCACCCAGACCCTTCCCATTGCTCACAGACACCAGCCCCTGGATGAGTCCTTGTCCTGGTCTGGGAGCTCCAGCCTCCAGTGATGTCTGCTTGGTTAGTGGTAAATTGGCTGGTAAAACAGCATTGCCCTGCAGTCGGTGCGAGTAAGTCCTCCTATTGCCTGGATGCCCTGAGCAGAGCTGCAGTTTAAAGGCTGCCTTGAAACCTTTGCGAAAGTTCTCATTGAAAAAGCCATAGATTATGGGATTGACGCTGCTATTACAGAACGCCAGCCAGTGGGCCAGAGGATAAAAATAGATATTAATGACCCGATGCTGGCGCTCGCTCAAACTCGCATAATCGCTCAGCATCATGAGCGCCCACAATGGCAGCCACGACAGGATGAAGAGCAGGGCGACCACCAGCAACATTTTAATCACCCGCTTCTTCTTCCGGGACACCAGTTGGCGACTTTCATATCTGCACTGTTTCCCCGAGCCAGAACCGGAGCCTGAGGTGCCAACTTGGCTCACTGGGGCGGGCATTGATGTTTTGAAAAGTGTGATTCCAATCCGGGCGTACATTATGACAATGAGGGTTAGAGGTGCCAAATAAATGTTAGCGAAGAGTACCGTGGTGTAGATCTTGCGCATCTCTTGGTTGGGCCAGTTTTCACGGCACCAGTAGAAGGGTTGCGTGGAGTTGCCGTCGCTTAGCAGGATGGAGACTCTGTGCTCTTTGGTGACCTGTAGCATTACACCTGACGGACACATGATGGAGATGGCCAGAACCCAGATGATGACGATGATGAGGGTGGAGGTGGAGATGGTGAGCTTCTGTTTGAAGGGATAGACAATGCAGCGGAATCTGACATGTTAATAGAAAACAAGGAAGAGAAATGGAGAACGGAAAACAGATGGATGACAGAAAACAGCAGAGAAGATTGAGTCAGAGACATACTTTAATCAGAAGATCAAAGATTTTTGTTGCCATATCTTTCAGTGTAATTCATTTTGCATAACCCACTAGAATTGATTGTGAAATGTGAAGAACAGATGAAGCTTTAATAGCATCCGTGCTTGCCATTAAAAATAAACTTCTTGCATTTCAAATCTTCAAAATTTTAGGAAGACTGCAAAGTTTTTGGAGGTGCAATTCACATTTTCTGAGTAATTATTCTTATTAACCATCTTGATCCTCAGCAGTGTCATTGTTGTTATTGACAGACATATGATTATTCAGAGTGGACTTGCAGTTTATTTTTAATTAGAGAGTAATAATTATCTTCACGGTTGTAATAAAATGCCTTTAAACGCTATTTTTTGTTTTAAAATTTGTCCATAAAGCCAGCATGTCATGCTATTAAAACATGCACCTAGTGTGTTTTATAGTATGTTTGACTGTGGGTAATAAAATCAGAACATTTCCAGATCAGACATATTTACTTTGTATGTATTACCATTGCTACATTGACCTTTCAAAAAATGTATCGCAAATGCTTAAGGGGATAGTTCACGCAAAAGGAATATTACCTAATAATTTACTCTCCCTCTTGAGGATTTAAACCTTTCTGAGTTTATTTGTTCTGTTAAACACAAAAGAAGCTATTTTAAAGAATGATGGTTACTGGCACACACTGACCTCTTATACTGTAGTAAGGAAAAGATGTATTAAAGTCAATGGGTGACAGCTACCAAATAGCTTATTTTGTATTCAACAGAAGAAAGAAACTCAAAAAGGTTTTGAACAAGTGAAGGGAGAGTAAATGATGACACTGTCTTTTAAGGACTGTGTCAGTCAGTGTCAGCAGTAATCGGTATCAAGACATAAGAATAGGTTCTGTGTGTTTAGTTTCTCATTGTGCTTCCATATTGTAAATTTGTTCAGAATACACCACAAGCCAATAATGTTGTAAACATGTAGGGGTCCAAACAAACTGGGAAAGCCACAAAATTGTGGGCACGAATATACGAACATGACAATCATATTAGTGGACATGTTCTTCAGTTTCAGCCATAGGTAACGCAATGCAGCGGGAGTGAAACTGACAATTGGAAATTTATAGTTTTTAACTTTGACCTTTTTATTTTGTAAAAAAAGGACAAGTTTTTAAAATAACCTTAATGAATAATAAAATATTTAAAATGCATTTCATGACCCTATATTTGTTAATTTAAAATATCTATACCAGAGATGCACAAAGTAAGGCCCGCTGGTGAAACTTTGATTTGCCCATCCCATCTGAAAAGAGAGGCAGAATGATGGTGGTTGGGGCGAATGCCTTTGACAGAGATCGTCATTTCGAATTTAACGTAAACTTTTGTTTCTTTGTTTTATTACTTCAGCTTTTTTAAGCGAATTGAAATTAAATGTTTCAATTAAACTGAAAATGAATCACTTTTAAAATGTAAATATTGTCAGCAAACTGCACAAGACATCTGCGAGCGAATCAAAGTAAGCTTGACTAGTGTATTCAGCATTGAACTTGTATTATAAATGGGATTGTTTATGTTTTACTGTAATAAGTTCATTATAAAATGTTAAAATTATACTGCATTAGTCAACATCATTTAAAGCAACGTTTTCTAGATAATTTTAAATATTACAGAATAAAATAGAAAATTACCCATGGAAAATTTAATGTACACGGTTTGGTATACTGGATATTCAGCCCACACCCCTCAATCAACTTTGCTTTTTGGCTCTTTATACGAAAAAGTTTGGGCACCCCTGACCTATACCCTAAAAATTATATTTTAAAAGAATTACTTATTTAGAGAGTAATAATATAATAGATCATTGTAGCACAACAGACATCTTACAAAAAATACCTTACTGACCCAAAACATGTTAACGGTAGTGCAAATACAGTGATTATCCGTGTGGAATTGACTCTTGAGATTTATTGAAATAAAATGTCTTGAGCACACCAATATTTTGCCCACCTGTCCACAGCAATGGCCACTAGTGTGAAGACTGATGCAGATACTGATATTCCTTGCACCATCCCACTCAGCTTACACACCAAACTGCCAAAAGGCCAGCCTGCAGAAGAAGCATGAAAAATTATTCATGAAATTTAATCATATGCACACACAAACTATATGTTTTTAAAAGCCTCTTTCCCAAATCATTTACAAATATTTGTGCTGAGATCCACTATTTGGGCCTCTTCAGTCAGAATTTACCAATATATAATAGATATACTTTTCTCAATGTTGACATTATTACTTTAATAGAATGGTATGATAGCTATGTGAACACACACACAGACACACTTTTAAAGGTAAAAAAAAATAACCCCTTGTAGTTTTAAGATCAAAACTGCTGATTGTTCATACCTCAAGCTCTCAAGGCTTTATAAAAGTTACAGATGGAATGCTTTTGTTCTATAGCAAGAAAAACATCTCCAAAAGCTCTGCTCATCTTAATCATAATAAACACGGGGACATGTGTCACTTCTCATTTTTATTTAAATACATCATGAGAACTAAGTGTCAGTGAAGGAAATATCCCAAAGCAAATATTACGTCATACTGTCTTGAAACTAGGATATAGGTCATATAAGAACTTCAGTCCATTGCTTTATATGCGATGTAATGCAACAGCTAGTCCTCAAATTTGGTCTTAAATTTTCTTTTTTTTTTTTTTAATTCTTTGTTTATTGGTTTTAATGAACATACAAACAAAAACAAAAAAGGGCAAAGACAAGGATACCAGTAGACACAAGTATAGCAACAAAAGTCATATAAATAAATAAACAAATAAATAAATAAATAAATAAATAAATAATTCCCAGAGATGGGTTGCGGCTGGAAGGGCATCCGCTGTGTAAAAATCGTGCTGGATAAGTTGGCGGTTCATTCCGCTGTGGCGACCCCGCAAGGGACAAAGCCGACAAGAAAATGAATGAATGAATGAATAAATAAATAAATAAATAAATAAATAAATAAATAAATAAATAAAATTACAAACAGAATACAAAAAATCACAATAAACAAATAAAGTTCTGCTGTGATTGAGCATTAGAGGCATCCATATTTTTTTGAAAGACATCCCCTTTGTTTCTTAAGTAGTATGTATATTGTTCCAAGAGCATTGTTTCATTCAAGAGTTGTATGAACAGTTTCAATGTTGAAGGCCTTTGTTGGTTCCAGTTGAGCAAAACACATTTTTTTGCTAGATAGGAAATGATGCCGAGTCTCTTTATAGAAGTAGGATTAAATGTCTTGTTCAGTTCTGTACCAAAAAGGTATAGTGTTGATGTGTTGTCCAATGGAGTTTGCAAAGCTTTGGCTGTAAAGTCTTGTACTGCTTTCCAGAAAATTTGTAGCTTTTTGCATTCCCAAAAAACATGCATGATTGATCCTGAATAGGTTTTACATCTGTGACACCTGGATAATACATTGAAGTACATTTTGCTCAATCAAAGTGGGGTCAGATACATCCTATGCACAAATTTATAATTTTGTTTGGTCCTAAATTGTTTGTTTTTGCTGTTAACTGAAAAAAAGAAAAAATAATCTCCAAAACATTATAAGTGGAAAATAATAATAATGAATGTAGTGAAAAACAGCTTAGAATTATTATTTAAATATTGCATAATGCATGAAATCCACTCAAAATTATAAATAATAGTCCAAAATATTACAGAAGAAAATATCAAATCAATTGTTCTGATTAAATAATGAATATATAAATAAATAAATAAATAAAAATGTGCGTTTTTCCATTGATTAACATATGAAAGGTTTTTATATACAATATGTTCTGAATTGTTTTAGAAGATTGTAAATCAGCTAGACTAAAAATAAAAGATCGTATGACTATAATCCCAAGAACGATACAAAGAGACCTAAACGAGAGAAGACAACTAACACATTACACATCCTCATTACCATTGATGAGCAAAAACCGAGAGAGCCAAGGGCTTAAAAACTCAGGGACTGACAATCAATAGAACAAGGAACAGTAGCTATGTTTCCATCCAAAGATGCAAGTTAGACTTATGCGCAAAAACTGGAATATCACATAAAACATTTGTAAATAAAGCACCGTTTTCATCCAATGAGTTAAAGAGAACAAAATCGGAAACTGGTGACAAATATCAAAAAGAAAAATAGAATTTGCTCCAGTAGAAGCTTTGGGAGTGCAGCTGCTCAAGACAATTCTGGAGGTAATAATATCCAACCACTTTGATAACTAACTTTGACTAAGGCGTTTTAGAACTACCAAGAATTCTTAGACTTTCCATAAATACCATTGTGCACATTTTTATTCACAATTTATGCACACCATGGCATTTCCATTATGTATTTTAATGCAATATTCTAAAACGTGCATAAAAATAGGTGGATGAAAACATAGAGAAACCAAAACCGCATCATGCAACTCATGTTTTTCTTCCTCCTTTTCTTCTGTTAACAATTTATGCAACTTGACAGACAGACTTCACAATTCGACCTTGCTGATCTCTTTTTTTTCTCTTCCACTCAGTTTTTCTTTCTCATTTACTCTCTTTTTCCCTCATTGACACCACTTTACCACAATTCCCCTGTCTCTTCAGGCTTCCAAAGTGTAGCTGCACTTTTTTGTGTGTTGAGTGGTGTTAGCTGAGAGGATTATAGAGCAGACTAAAGAGAAGAACGGAGCTCTGTCACTCAGGGACCTATTGTTTTTGTTCACCTCTTGCAAGAGTAAACCCAGAAGATCCTTTTAAGAGCCTGATTAAATTCGGAGATATTGTGCAGCAGCTGGCCGACGTGTGGGTGTGAATAATGATTTGACAGACCAAGAGGGTTTAAAAAGACAGATGGTGAAAGAGAAAATGAGTTTAAAGAACAGGGAAAATGGGATGGAAAATAAGAATTGGGAAGAGACAGCAAGAGAGAGGAAGATATCAAAATAGTGTGCCAAAACACAGAGTAACAAATGAACTCATTAGGAAAATGGAAGACAACAAAATGTACAGACAATCAATGTACAAGTCAGTAGGTCATTCTGTATTAAAGATTAATTACCCTCAACAGAGAACGAAAACCATTTAGAATGCCTTAAATGTATTATTGAAACTGCAAAGAAAAATAAAAAAAAAAGTTGGTGTAATTCTCATTCCTCTGTTTTGCGAGTTTTTCATTCTTCAGTGAGCTCTCACAGCTCTAAAGGTTACAGAATGGATGTTGTTGTGTTCCAGCAAGAGAAAGAACAGCTTTAAAAGAAAGAATATGTTCTCCTTTTTAATTGTAATAAACATGGGGAGAAGTTTAATTTCTTACTCTTATAATTATATGTCATGAGGACTGAGTCATTACAGAAAATCGACCACAGCAAATCGTCACCTCAGAATTATAAGGTTTTATCTGACAATTTTTTGTCAAAATTGAGTTATTCTCATATTCTTATTAAATTACAACTTATTTACATTATGGAATGTTTTGTTTACATTTTAAAACTATGTACAAGGTCAAACTCTAGCTTGGCTCTATAAGGTTCTTTCTGTGAGCCAATCAGCATTTCAAATGCACGCACGAGGACCAATCAGGATTAGCTTTCTTTGTCATTCTGCCGTTGTTGTTGAAAAAGAAACAGTTATTAAAATATGTAATATATTAAATGTGAAATATTTGTCTTTGTGTATACTGTATATAGTCAGTGAAACACTTTTCAGTATTAAACTTTGTTATACAACTCATTTGCTCATTGTTTTCTTTTAAAGTCTTTAAATTTGATATTAGGCCTTGAAGGGCAAATTTAATTCATGGGGCGTATAGATCAATAAATATAATTCAATAATTCATATAAAGCATATAATTCAATACATATAACCATATTAAATACATAAAATTAACATCTGCACTGAATAAAATATTTAGCAAAGCCTTGTATGCTTCATTAGAACAAGAAAAAAATCATCCTGAAACATTAAATCAATAGAAAGCAAAAATTGTACTTTCTTAAGCATCAACATATTGTTACGACACCAATTATTATTTTTGTGATTGTATTTTTTGAAAAATAATTCTTCAATTGGTGATCAGCCAGATGGACAATTCCAAAATATTTAGAATTAAAAGGGTCTTTCTTCGTTTGTCCTGTTTTTTTTGATAATGTACATTTAGAGTACATTTAGGGCCTCTGTCAGGTTAATGTATGAAAGAGAACTGTTACATGCATATTGTTTGCTATATGGAACGTAAAAACTTTGTAGCTCAATAGCTCAAAATCATTTAGAACACAGATAGAACCTCATAGGTGACGCGGTGGCGCAGTAGGTGCTGTCGCCTCACAGCAAGAAGGTCGCTGGTTCGAGCCTCGGCTGGGTCAGTTGGCGTATCTGTGTGGAGTTTGCATGTTCTCCCTGCGTTCGCATGGGTTTCCTCCGAGTGCTCCGGTTTCCCCCACAGTTCAAAGACATGCGGTACAGGTGAATTGGGTAGGCTAAATTGTCTGTAGTGTATGAGTGTGAATGAGTGTGAATGAGGAAGGGCATCCGCTGCGTAAAACATATGCTGGATAAGTTGGCGGTTCATTCCGCTGTGGTGACCCCAGATTAATAAAGGGACTAAGCCGAAAAGAAAATGAATGAATGAATAGAACCTTATAATTCCAAGGCGAAGAAATATTAATTTATAGTCCCTGCGCAGATATAGTGAATAGCATATGGTGAACATTATTTATAGTTAGTTCCAGTTCTCAACTTTGCCTATTTGTATCACTCTGCTTGTTTGCTTGTAATATCCATGACAGAATGTCAGTGTGCATTAATACCATGTCATGTTGCACAACAAAGGCACATTCAAAAACACAGGAGACTTTTTGACTCACAGGTTTCCTCTGCAATTTTTCCTGATACATATATCTGAGCAAGCCAAATCCCTCATCTAAAATGAATATAAATTGTCTGTTATAAACTTTGTTTGATAATAGGACTGATTAAATTAGTGCTATGGTTGACTGGGGCTATGGAGTGCTATGCCACTGCTTTGAATGCTGAAAGTGTGAATAGACAGCTATTTACTACAGCAGCACTGTCAGCTTATTACAGGAAGACAGGTGAAATTAGGAGCAAAAACACACAGGAAAGAACATCAAATCATCCTATTTTTTACAGCACGTACTGTACAAATTTAACCCTAAAGTACTGGTTTCCTTACTCAGGCTTTTAAAGTGATAAATGTCTATTTTTAGAATAACCATGTGTGCAGCAAACAGCCAACAAACTTACCCCCAGAATACCGGATTATTCTCAACATCTCAGCAAACAGAACATAGGAGTGAAGGTGAAGTGAATATTGTTAAGTATGGTTACCCGTGCTCGAAATTGGTCCTCTGCTTTTAACCCATCCAAGTAAACACACACACACACACACACGAGTGAGAAGTGAGTGCACACACACACACACACAGAGCAGTGGGCAGCTGTAATGGGCAGTGGGCAGCAGTGGGCGCTCAGGGAGCAATTAGTGGTTAGGGCACCTCAGCTCAAGGGCACCTCAGCTGGGTACTGAAGATAGAGAGAGTGCAGTTCATTCACTCCCCTCCATCTTCAATTCCTGATGAGACTGGGAATCGAACCTGCAACCTTTTGATTAGGCTACAAGTCCAACTACCCATCCCCATCCACCAAATTGGCTCTATCACCGTCTCTTACCTCTACCTGCACTGGTGTGTTGTGAGCGCACTGGCGCCATTGTCCTGTGCCTGCCATCACATCATAGGTCACAGGTGTCAAATCCAGATTCTGGAGGGTCGCAGCTCTGCACAGTTTAGTTACAACCCTAGTTAAACACACCTGATCAACTAATTTAGTCCTTCAGTTTTGTTTAAAAACCTACAGGTAAGTGTGTTGAAGCAGGGTTGGAACTAAACTGTGTAGAGCTGCGACCCTCCAGGAAGTTTGACACCTGGGATCTAGATGGATGCTGCACACTGGTGGTGGTGTGGAGAGACCACCCTCATGATTGTAAAGTGCTTTGGGTGTATGGCCATACACAATAAATGTGCAATATAAATGTACATTACTTTCTTACTGTTGTGTGGAGCAACATATTTCACAGCCCAGTCCTTTACAAACTGCACAATCATGGACACTGCCTAATCCCAGAGAAACAATAACAACAACAGCAAAAACATTTGTTACTTTTTTCTGCTACAGTGGATTGCACAAAGCCTTATCCACCTCATTCGCCTTTCTTTTTTTTGGCATGAGAAATTGCTGCCAAAAAATTAGCGCATGAGTGAACTGTTAATCAGTTGAATCTGAACAATTTTCAGACCTTTTTGCAGGTTTATCCAAACAGCTGTCTGAAAACACAACCTGATTGCTTAAATGTAAAATAATACTCAGATTGGTATATGGCATAATATGATATTTGTAGAGGTTTGCTTCAGCCAAATGAATTTACACAAGCTAATCAAGGTCTGAGTGCTAGAAAACTACAGGCAGGTCAGTTTTTATAAAGGCCACATTAAAATTCTGCGTACCCCAGGTAATGTACATGGTAATCTGGGTTTTATTTAACAGTATTATCTGAAGCAGGTAATGTTAAACTCATTTGAAGCAATATCATGCCTTTGGTGCTGTTGGTCTGAATATGACCACTCTTGTAGGTGTTTTTTAGTTCTAATAAACATTTGCAAATGCACAGTGTATGATCAGGAGATCTGTTCTTTACTGTGTTGCTTCACACACGCTGAAATAAAGGTACTAATATGTGACCTTTTTAAAAGGAAATTTCAGCAGTGACAGCCTTTGTACCTTTATTTCTGAAAGTGCAACACATAAAGGTAGTTGTGTAATCTCTGTATTTTAATGTCAGTGTATCTACATAAAAGTCTGAATTAGATAATAAACCTGTTGACATCTACATTAAACATAGAGCGAGTGCTACAGAGAACAAAATGTTTTGTTACAAATTTGTTTGGTAGTATAATATAATATAATCTGGGGGTGGTTTAGACAATAGAGAGATACACAGTTTGTTTATGTCTCTGAATAGCGTCTTGATTGCATTGCAACTGATTACAAAGCTCATGTACTTATGGATCTCAATGAGGAGTAATTGCTAAACTTCCCAAGTCTAGGATGAAGAGTTTTGGAGAGACTTAGCTTACCATTTTATTTTATCTTTTGCGTTGGCAGTGTTGTCTCGCTGTTGTACAGTAAGTCTGTATCAGATACATCTGACTTTTACTGTGGTGAAGGTTGGGATGTTTGTTTTGTATCTTGCCTCGAAACATTAACGCAGCAGGAGACATCTTTGCAGGGCTGCACAGTGTTCTCTCAAAAATACACACTGTCACTGTTTTCATGAAATCTGTGTTGTTCCAGCTTTGTGAAATGTTTTGTCTGAAGTCTGCAAGAACTTCAGAAGATCTATTCGCCTGCAGCCAAAATGGTGTCAGCTTACAATAGCAAAATCGTAGCTATATTGCAAACTTCCTGAACTATTATTACAGTTTTTATTTCTTGATATGCTAGTTCATTTATTTCTTATTATTTCCATATTGCTTAGCATACAACTGTTGGAGAAGCAAAAATATCTGATGAACTACAACATATACTTGCTTGAACTGTAAAAATCCTGGTTGTCCTAAGTTTTTAAGCTGAATCAACTAAAACCTTATGAGTCCATTAAACTTATATTATGTCAAACTGACTTAAAACAGCTTGTGTAACTTATAAAAATAAGCTAGAACATGAATAACTTAGTTTAATAAGTTACAATGACTTAAAACATATGCTGTCAGAACAAATTTATCATATCATTCTTTAAGGTGTGGGCTTAGTTGACAATGGCCCAGTTTCACAAACCAGGCTTAGCTTAAGCCAGGACTACACCTTAGTTAAATTAGGCTATTTAAGCCACATTTATAAAAACGGCCTTAGAAAAATATATTACTGGTGTGCACCTGGAGACATAAAATGACACTGCCATATTTTAGACATCTGCAAGTTATTTTCAGTTGAGAGAGCTCAAACATGCAATTTAATCCAAGTCTAGCCTTAAACCTTGTTTGTGAAACCGGGGGAATATTTAATGTATTAAGTCTACCAAATATACTTTAATTACTTTAAATTAAGGATCATTTTTAAATACTACAGTTAGCATTCAGAATGGTTAAAGTCAACTGGATGAATAAACAAAAATACAGAAGTCAAGTTTTGGCAAACTAAGTAATGTTTTAACAAGATAAATTGAGTGAACATATTCACATAGATATTTTATTAATCTATAGAACTAGTCACTAGACACTTTTTACAGTGTTCTGCTGACTAACAGTCCACAACAATTCACTCAAAAAGTAATCCAAGGACATTTTTTTTCTCTTTGCATTTACTTTGTACTGCTGAACACCATTCGCTTTGTATGTCTTTTTCTGTCATAACCAATGTATGTTGCACTTTCTGGATTCCATGGTGGATCATATTGTCCTAATTGCTAGACCTGAAAGGATTATAAAACAGACTTGTGTCTCAATTAAGAAACAAGATCTTGTGCCTGTGTCTTTGCCTCATTAGTCAACAGAAGATCTGTTCAGGGCTTGTATGATGTCAGTTTGATTGAGTAAAAAGGTTGAGGCCAGTTATTTATAGAGCACACTGCTACAACACGTGCTCTACAATGATTACAAAGTAGGATGGCAAATACAAGACCATTCATAAACTTCATATAAACACATTTTAACACCGCTGAATTAATTATATGCTAAGTAAAATAACGTTTTTAACCTAAAGGTACTACAGTATATGCACTGTAAAAAATTATTTTTGGGGCTTGTAAATAAAGAGAGCATAATCCAAGTACATTTTACAAATAAATCATATTTTGTCTTTTTACTTCAAAATATCACGTTTAAGTCAATAAGCTACTTAATATTTCTTTTTAATTTATTGTGCTTAAAAAACAATAGTAAATTGAAATGGATATACCCAAGTAATATTTACTTAGTGTTTCGTAATAATGCAAAAAAAGACATACGCGAGTAAAATTTACTTCACAAAGTCAGTAAGTCAATGCGCATGCTCTCTGATTCAAACTTGGCACGGGTGGAGCAGATGAGAGCAGCCGAACATTTCCTCACACAGTATGATGTTATAATTACAAGGTAAGTTACATTATTTGTTTATTGATCAATTTGGATTAGTTTGCAGAAAGGTATAGAGCTAATGTCTGCAGTTTTGGTGGTTAAAGAGAATGCCTGAAGTGTTATTTGAGTGAGTTAGCTAAAGCTCCGATTAGCATAAGCATATTAGCAAACAACATCTGTGTCTAAAACAACTGAGCTGCATTCTAAATATAATCTACAGAGAATTATAATACAGTGAACTTTAAGATGATTTTTTACCAATACGAGTGTCCAAGCATATCGGTAAATTGCAATAAGGACATAATTAACCGAACATTAAAGTTACCCTACCTGCTGTCTGCACTATAAATTCGAGTTATCTTAGATTGGACAGCTTCAGAACTCATTTGAGCCCAGAATGATAAGTTACTTGAGCCCTGAGAGGCCAAAACATGATGTAGAAAGACATATTTATTAATCCATCCACATTAACATATGCAAATATACTCCTTATTAAACTGTAGTGATATATATTCTAGTGACAGTACTGAGTATGTTCAGGCAGCCTCTATACTTGTGAACATTTATTGCTGATAATTGAAGAGTCCAAAATAAATTACCTGATCAAATTTTAAATCAGTAATATCATTATATGTTTATTTAATTTTCTGACATTAACATTTCTAATATGTTTAACAGATTTCTCTCACCATTTAAGCTCATGCAAGGTAAGTTGGATAGCACATTTATAGATATACTAATGTATTCAATGTGTGTGTGTGTGTGTGTGTGTGTGTGTGTGTGTGTGTGTGTGTGTGTGTGTGTGTGTGTGTGTGTGTGTGTGTGTGTGTGTGTGTGTGTGTGTGTGTGTGTGTGTGGTTGGCAAAAATAGTGGATTTGACTACTAAATGGTAAATGTGTTACATTTTATTTCATTTATCTTAGATCAGTAATGAGAACAAAAGCATAACCACAACCTCCCTGTAGCCAGCCTTTCTGCAAAAACTGAACTACATTTACCAGGTAAATATATCCATTGCACATCCAATTTCCAGCTGCTTCCTGACTTATTAGATATGCAGTTATATGTAGATTTACACTGTTACTGGTTAATGACCACTAAAGTTTACTTTTGTTTTAATCAGCAAGTTGAAGACAAGTGAGATGCCGTGATCCACTGCTTGTTTTTCGACCTGGGAGAATCATCTCAGGAGCTCATTGAAGACTCCCAGGTACATTAAAAATGTCTAAATTAGTTTTAACTTTGGATATGTAAGGTTCTTTAAGTGTTAAAAACATGTTAGTATTTTTATCCCCCAATTTGTTTACTTTTGGTTAACTTTTAAAAACTTTAATCACTTTATGCAACAGAGCACAGGTCTCTAACATCAATACAGTCTATTATATCATAAAGCAAGAGGTAACACTGATAACATTGCAACTAACTTTACAGTATTTTAATCACTTTGCACTTATTTGTGTATTTGACAGAATTGTTGTGAAGATCATTGTACTGGGCAGTACTACAGAAGAGGAAGATGCCAACATAGATGACCCCATCATTCTCTCTGAAAGGACTTTTTAAATTTGTTTATTGAGACGTTTAATTCAAATTAAAGTACTGAATGAAAATGTCTGGTAGTGTTTTTAATTAAGAAACAGTTTAAATAAACATTTAAATATATTGCTATTTTTAGATTTATTTTTATCCAATATTACCAGTTATCTTTTTTATATATCCTGAGTAAACTTTACTTCAAAATGTTAAATAAAATATGGTGATGAAATTTCATTCAAAAGTTTGAAGTAAAGTTTACTCAGGATAACTAAAAAAGATAACTGGTAATATTGGATAAAAATAAATCTAAAAATAGCAATATATTTAAATGTACAACTTAAGTAAATTTTACAAACAAAAAGTCAATAAAATCTACTTAGAATTTCCCAAGTAAACTTAACTTAACATTTCTAATTAAATGTACTAATAATTATGGTTAGTCTTTTACTTGGCAAAGCTTTGAAGATTTACTAGCCTTTTCTGAGTGAAAAATATTTCCAAGCTTTTTTCAAGTAAACCCTACTCCTCATTTTTTACAGTGTGTAAGACTTTTCATTTAGTTACTTTTTGTGTTGATGTACAAACAGCTAATAACATTCTAACTATTTTGACTTTCCAAGTTGTCTACAAAAGACCAGTGTTTATTTTAAAGTGTTTATTTTGGCCCATACTATGACACATGAAATTAATGCTTGAGATGGATTTTTTTCTGCACTGTAATTTCATGAACAGAAAGGGGTTAATTCAACTATAGTCTTAAATAGGAGTGTTGCTTCTTCAATGCACAGCGATGCAGACACTGACAATTCTGTATCGGTTCAGTAATAGATCAAATTATTACATACTGACGACATTTATCTAATATGCTCTATGTTGCGGTAGAATGCTAAGGCAAAGGAGGTAAGTGCGAGTAAATAAAATGCTCCAACTACTTTAAAAAAAGCAGATAATTGTGGACAATTCAAGGCTTGTGAATTTGCTGGACAGTCTTTCACTGACACTGAAGGTATAGCAGAACCAGGAGACACTATTTCACTGCTAGGGAGAAAATGAAAGCTGTTAAACTCCATCTTGATATCTCTCTCTCACTTTATACCTTTGAACTTCCGGCATGTTTGTAAGGTAACTTTTCCTCTCCTCTCGGCTATTACAGTTTTTCACAATTGTTTACACACAATTACTTGTACTTAACACACAATGACTACAACATGTAACTGATGCACCAACCCCCTGAACCAATTCTGCTAAACTACAAGCACAATTCCTGCTTTACACTCAAATTGCAGATTTAAAACACACTTTTTTCAAAACACTACACACAATTCTCTGCATTTGGCACATTTTTCATGCAGAAAATCTCTTGTTTTCACAAGGAACACACTGTTATTCAAAATTCTAAAGTCAGTTGTCCTATTTTGCATACTAACTCATTATATGGGTAAACACCTGTCACACAAAATCGCAATTTAGAAATCAGAGCTCATCTAGTTCATAACTGGTTCACTGCCCACCTATGTTTTTTAGTTGTTTATCTCTCTCCATATTCTCCATTTCTCAATCGTATTACAGTAAGGACTTTTTTTCTGCCTGGGCTTGGAAAGTGTATGACTGAAATCCATACTGTTTTTTTTTTTACTGTACAACAGTATTCTGTAAACACTTCTGTTGATGGCATATGTAGACCACGTTATGTGCAACTTTGTGTTGGTTGGGATGAACACTGTGTACGCTGTTTTGTGGGAAAAATACAGTCAAACATATTTGGTACTGTGTATTTGTGTGTTTTGTATAAAAACAATATTCTGAAATATTTTACAATGCACTTATGTAGGCCTGTGTACTGTCTGTAGTAAGTGTAACACGAAACAAAAAAAGGACTTACAGTGAGTCATTATGATGAATGGAGAAGAAGTGGTCATAGTGTTTTACATTAAGCACATCAGTGATCAACTGGTTCTTATAAATGTCTATTCATTTGATGGTTCGTGTGTGTCATTTGAAAACAAAATACCATTTTGAGAAAAAATCACATTGTTTTGAATGTAAAGTTTGATTTTGCAGGAGAATTGAAGGGTTTTGCCCAATGTGTGTGTGTTTTGTGATTTGTGTGTAGAGTTCTGACAATATGAGACATGCATTCAGAAAATGTGTGTAAACAATTGGGAAAAACTGTAAAGCGATACTTGTGGATCCAGACAAGAGCGTGTGTGTTTTCTACACCATGTCTATTATGGATTACTTGTGATAACCGTGCATTCTGCGCATATAGACTATAATTGAGTCTGCTCTTCATTGTCTATGCCACTCATCTGTGAACAGCGATGACAGTTTTAGAGCCAATCACAGCCCTTTCTGTTGAGAACGTGAACACAATGACCAATCATAGGGGTGTAAAAACTCGCTTGACACAGCTCAAAAAGCGAGCGGGATAATATTTATATTCGTTTATTTGCTATAAATGCTCATGTTGTCTTTTGTGCATTTATTCGTGCATTGTTTTACAGTCTGTGGTGCCTCTACCTCTAAAAAATGTTTCAGGTACAGTTCATATATCTTACTGCTGGTATTAAAGGACAAAATTGTATTACAAGTAATAAAGTGCTCAGCATAAATGTATAGACCCCATTTTGAAATGAATATTTTTATCCATTTCTCAGTGAATATGGATAATATATATTGGTGCATTTGAATAAAACAGATTTATTAAACAGATATATTTATTAATAATAATATTTTAGTCACAGAACATCTTTAGAAATTGAAAGATAATACATTTAAATTCATTCAAAATATTGCTAATTATAATTATTGCTAATTATAATTATATTGCTAAAATTATAAAAAGATTACAACATATTAACTAAATTGTATATATTTTTTGTTTCTCTTGATTTTTGCTATTTTTGAAAAATTTATTAAATATTTTTCTATAACATATAAATTTAGGCTACAAATTTTTTAATCATTATTGTGTTATTTTGTTATATTAGCTCCAGATTTGGCTTCAGTACTGACTAAACTAATGTATATTAATTTAAATGAGAGATTTGAGAGCACTGCATATATATATATATATATATATATATATATATATATATATATATATATATATATATATATATATATATATATATATATATATATATATATATATATATATATATATATATATATATATATATATAAATATATACACACAGTTAAAGACAGAATTATTAGCCCCTCTTTGATTTTTTTTTTTCTTTTTTAAATATTTCCCAAATGATGTTTAACAGAGCAAGTAAATTTTCACAGCATGTCTGATAATATTTTTTCTTCTGGACAAAGTCTTATTTGTTTTATTTCAGCTAGAATAAAAGCAGTTTAAAAATTTTTAAAACCCATTTTAAGGTCAAAATTATTAGCCCTTTAAGCTAGATTTTTTTCGATAGTCTACAGAACAAACCATATAATACTATATATATATACTATACCTTGCCTAATTACCCTAACCTGCCTAGTTAACCTAACTTAAGCCTTTAAATGTCACTTTAAGCTGTATTGAAGTGTCTTAAAAAATATCTAGTCAAATATTATTTACTGGGGACGCAGTGGCGCAGTAAATAGTGCTGTCGCCTCACAGCAAGAACGTCGCTGGGTCGCAGGTTTGAACTTTGGCTGGGCTGGGTCAGTTGGCGTTTCTGTGTAGAGTTTGCATGTTCTCCCTGTGTTCTGCTCCGGTTTCCCCCACAGTCCAAAGACATGCGGTACAGGTGAATTGGGTAGGCTAAATTGTCCGTAGTGTGTGAATGAGTGTGTGGATGTTTCCCAGAGATGGGTTGCGGCTGGAAGGGCATCCACTGCGTAAAATCATGCTGGATAACTTGGCGGTTCATTCCGCTGTGGCGACCCCGCTGTGGCGAATAAAGGGACTAAGCTGACAAGAAAATGAATGAATATTATTTACTGTCATCATGGCAGAGATAAAATAAATCAAAAATAAAACTATTATGTTTAGAAATGTGTTAAAAAAATCTTCTCTCCGTTAAACAGAAATTGGGGAAAAAATAAACAGGGCGGCTAATAATTCAGGGGGGCTAATAATGCTGACTTCAACTGTATGAAAAATTCAGATACACAACCCTCTAAATCCATCAGACCTCTTTTCTTGTAAATTAACATTTTATATCAGGCTCCTCTGATTAGCTTCAGAAGTTTCATTTTATATGTAATGAAAAGGTTATTAGCTTGTAAAAAAATAACTTTTTTCAAAAATGTCACTTTAGACAATTCTTTGGTTTTTAACAAGGTAAATTTTCTATTGCGTCAAAATCAGCTAAATCCACTTGCGCTTTTTTTTTTTGCAAAAACCTCTAAATCCACCTATTGGGACAAGACAAGACTTTTACAGTTTTTCTCAGTCGCTTTGGTTCATTTCTCACAACACTATTTACATTTGCACAACAGTTAATGCATTTCTCAAAACAATTAGTCATTTGAGCACATCATAGTCGCAGTTTCTCATTCCTTTCAACAAATTGCTAATGCTTTTGGACATGCATCAATTGCTTTCATACAACTCTCTGCTGTTTGTAACATTATCATATGCTTATGTCATGTCAGTCAAAATTAACTAAACTTGTGGATGCTGAATAGTCATTCCAAATAAAACTAATAGTCCTCATTTCATTACTTGAGTCATTACATACAAAAATGTTGAACTAGTTGTCAAAATCTGTCAAGCTAATTTTATTTTAAAAATGTTAAATCTTTTTTTTTCTGAAAATGTCTTCTGAATTGAACAATTTCATGAATGATTTACAGACCTGTGTATGTTGTAGGTTCAGTTCCAATATGCACTGCAATATTGTTTATGTTTTTTGTAAATAAGGGTGTATTTATTCTTTTGCACAATGCTGTGAATACAGTTTTTCTCAGTCGCTTTGGTGCATTTCTCACAACACTTTTTACATTTGCACAACAGTTCATGCATTTCTCAAAGCAATTAGTCATTTGTGCACATCATAGTAGCAGTTTCTCATTCCTTTCAACAAATTGCAAATGCTTTTGGACGTGCATCAATTGCTTTCATGCAACTCTCTGCTGTTTGTAACATTATCATTAGCTTATGTCATGTCAGTCAAAATTAACTAAACTTGTGGATGCTGAATAGTCATTCCATATTAAACTAATAGTCCTCATTTCATTACTTGAGTCATTACATACAAAAATGGTGAACTAGTTGTCAAAATCTGTCAAGCAAATTTCATTTTAAAAATGTTAAAACTTTTTTCCTGAAAATGTCTCCTAAATTGAACGATTTCATGAATGACTTACAGACCTGTGTATGTTGTAGGTTCAGTTCCAATATGTACTAAATATTGTTTACAGTTGTGCACAGCTCTACCCAAAGGAAGTTTATGTTTGTTGTAAATAAGGGTGTGTTTATTCTTTTGCACAATGCTGTGAATAAATTAGAATTGCACAGAACATATGCAGTAAACATGTGAAACATACATATTCAGTGTCTTGTACTCAGACACCTCACTAATGCAATGATGTCTAACTTTACTGTTCTTTTTCAAATGGCTGTGCAAATAGTATATAGTGCTGTCTTGAGCATTTTCAGGAAGTGTCACTAAAATCTGACTTTTTTGCATTGGAAAAAATGTACAGCGTAAACTGTCATAATGAAAACATGACAAAGCCATTTGACTATCTTGTTCATAAATAATGGTGGCAGGACTCTTCATTTTGATGACATTGACACTTTCATTGACATGAATACTTGCTTTTGAGGAATGAGTTATCCATTTTAAGCAAGTGACGCGCTTTTGCAGGTTATCCACAAGGTTTTGCAGTTTGCACTAATTGTTTTGAGAAATGCATTAACTGTTGTGCAAATGTAAATAGTGTTGTGAGAAATGCACCAAAGCGACTGAGAAAAACTGTAAATTAGAATTGCAAAGAGCAAATGCAGTAAAAATGTGAAACATACATATTCAGTGTCTTGTACTCAGCTACCTCACTAAATGCAGTGTTGTCTAACTTTACTGTAGTTTTCAAATGGCTGCTAATAGTATATAGTGCTGTCTTGAGCATTTTCAGAAAGTGTCACCGAAATCTGACTTTTTTGCATTGGAAAAAATGTACAGAGTAAACTGTCATAATGAAAACATGACAAAGCCATTTGACTATCTTGTTCATAAACAATGGTGGCAGGACTTTTCATTTTGATGACTGATCTTGACACTTTCATTGACATAAATACTTGCTTTTGAGGAATGAGCTATCCATTTTGAGCAAGTGATGCGCTTTTGCAGGTTATCCACTAGGTTTTGCAGTTTGCACTAATTGTTTTGAGAAATGCATTAACTGTTGTGCAAATGTAAATAGTGTTGTGAGAAATGCACCAAAGCGACTGAGAAAAACTGTAACTAAATCTTAACAATCTGTTGTCATTTCTGATATTTGGGATTTAGATTTAATGTAAGTAGAGCAATGTAAACATTGCAAACTAAGCTTGTTAGATCCAAATAATGTAGTGTAAAAACATTGTGAAACATCAACATCTATGCATTGTCCATTATTAAAAAAGTAATATAATTTATTGAAGTAATATAAATAATATATAGTTTTATACATTATATATATAAAAAAGCTTACATTAGCAAATAAAACACAAGGTAAGGCCTACTGTGCAAAAAAGGGGATATCTCTCAGAAGCTGTCATTTATTCATCCTCACTATACTCAAGGTCTTGTCTCTTTTTCGTCTCTTGTTTATCCTCATAGCATCCATGTGGGATAAAAGAACGGAATCTTAACTTCATCTTTCGTGAAATAGAGATGCCGTTTAATGTTTAGTATTCAAAGAAGCGCCGCTGCACAAAACAAACGTTATGAATGCATGACACACTTCCGACTGTACAGTGTGTTTTCTTTTTCTAATAATGCACAGAGTTTTGAGGTAAGGGACGTTTTCATTTGCCATTCACTGACAGTCGTACAGGCTCATCCAGTTCATCAAACTCCGTCTTTTAAAATCAGAGTCAGTCTCCTCATAAAAGTCGGCGTATCAGCACGCAGCTACATTGAAAACATATGATTCGATTCGCACCTTCTGATTGGTTCTCGGCATATATCGGCTTTTGCTGTCAAACGCAAGTGGCATTTAGAGGCTTTTGCAAACAAACCGTTATTTCTGAATTCGCTGGCACTGCGATTTAGATGATTTCAAGCAAAACTATTTGTTGACCATGTACTACCTGCCTAAAGCATTCACTCAATGCCATTATCTCATTTTTGGCGGAAGTGCCGTTTATATATATATATATATATATATATATATATATATATATATATATATATATATATATATATATATATATATATATATATACATATATATATATATATATATATATATATATATATATATATATATATATATATATATATATATATATATATATATATATATATATATATATATATACGGATGGATGGATGGATGGATGGATGGATGGATGGATGGATGGATGGATGGATAGATAGATTGATTTTAATTTAAAAAATTGTGTTGTGAAGAAAAAAATATATAATTGTGGATGGAAAGCACTGTCAATGCACCATGACGCACCGAGATATTGAATTTGAACCAAATAGATGGCATGATAATCGTAACCGAACCAAACCGAACCATGAGACCAGTGTAGGTTCAAACCCCTAGTCTAAATATAGCAGATCCATATAATCTTGCCAGATCACTGTGCAGTATTGTATACTTCATAATCAATCAAACTATCACAGCGTTTGATGCTTGTCAACATTCTTATTGACAAGCATCAATACAAAGAGAATCTAATAAACTAAAAAACCTGCCTTTTCTCGAACACAATGTTTCAAAGAGGCAGAAAGTAAATAATCACTCAATGGAAAAATGCAGATTAGCAAAGCTTCTTGTTTGGACTCACGCACAGTACAGGGACATAAGC
Source organism: Danio kyathit (assembly GCA_903798195.1). Taxonomy (NCBI): domain Eukaryota; kingdom Metazoa; phylum Chordata; class Actinopteri; order Cypriniformes; family Danionidae; genus Danio; species Danio kyathit. The sequence continues at coordinate 39,982,712 of LR812523.1, read as the reverse complement.
TTTTTCTGACATTTCAGTGTACTATTAAGCACAGGGAGTATTTTCAGATGTGTCCAGATTAGTGTAGACATAGCCTATGTTTTCTCACTGTGGTTTCTAATGTTTGTTTTGGTAATTGAAATGAAAGAAAGCAACACATTTACATAATCATCAAGACAAGGCTTTCTTAATTGTAAATACGACCTCTTAAAATGTAACGTAGAAGCCATTCTCACTAAAATCTCACAGGACAGCTAATAATTTCTGATTTGAAAAGCTAACCCATTCCAACAAAAGCTGGAAAACACTTTGTGCAGCTGACTGTGTGAAGTCTCCTCTTTGATTTATTCAGGCACGGTGGCTGCTGCTGTTGTTCTTCTGTGCAGGGATGAGTGAGGATGTGGAAATAGGCTGGCATGATAATCACTGGGACTGTTGTGTCCTTTTCTGCATTCAACAATGGAAATGCTCCATTCATGCAGATGACATGAAACCAGTTTGCAACAGATTATTTCCAGATGAGTTTGATGGCTTAATGACTTTCTACAAGTGTAAATGGACAGCCATAGATGTAGAGCTGAAAGTGTTCATGTCTCACACAATGACAACCTTCATGCTCGGTCTGTGAGTGTCACGTTTCACCATTGATATGAGCTCTAGAGGCATTGGCTGTAATATCATTTCAGAGACATACAGCACATGATCACCTTTGTCTTCATTGTCTTCTCTAGGGTCCAAGTATTACCACAACCATTACATAGGTAGATTGTCTTTGAGGAGGTTCAGCAGTGACAAATCAGTGTCTTTTTGTGTGAGCTTTCTCAAGAGTTACATCACAGTTGCAATGAAACATTATGCAAAACTGACAGAAGTAAATAAAACAAAGGAGACAACACCTTTTTATTAACATTTTCTTAACATACTGTAAAAATCAATAAATGATAATATGTCTAAATAAATGGGTGGCACGGTGGCGCAGTGCATAGCGCTGTTGCCTCACAGCAAGAAGGTCACTGGTTCGAGTCCCGGCTGGGCCAGTTGGCATTGCTGTGTGGAGTTTGCATGTTCCGTGTTGCGTGCATTTCCTACGGGTGCACCGGTTTCCCCCACAAGTCCAAACACATGCGCTATAGGTGAATTGAATGAACTAAATTGTCCATATTGTATGTGTGTATGTCCTGGTCTTCCAGATTGGGCTAATGACCCACTTCGTAAAAATTAGATGTTACAAAACACCAACATGGTGAGGTTAAATATCAACTTCGATATAAACAGCCCTGGGAGTAAGTAAATTTAAATAAATAATTCAATTATTCATTCATTCATTTTCTTATCGGCTTAGTCCCTTTATTAATCCGGGGTTGCCACAGCAGAATGAACCGCCAACTTATCCAGCATGTTTTTACGCAGCGGATGCCCTTCCAGCCGCAACCCATCCCTGGGAAACATCCACACATACTCATTCACACTCATACACTACGGACAATTTAGCCTACCCAATTCACCTGTACCGCATGTCTTTAGACTGTTGGGGAAACCAGAGCACCCGGAGGAAACCCATGCAAACGCAGGGAGAAGTCCACACAGAAATGCCAACTGACCCAGCCGAGGCTCGAACCAATGACCTTCTTGCTGTGAGGTGACAGCACTACCTACTGCGCCACACTGCGTCGCCCAATAATTAAATTAGATTGTTATTATTAAAATTATTATTAATTTTAGATTTAATACTGTTTATTATTACAGATTAAAATAACCTTTAATATGCAAATATTACATTTTGGAATCACATAATCCTTTAGGTATACTGTTATAGAACACCCGTATCCAGTCTTTTAGGACCACTCCTGTGTTAATAAAAATGTGTCTTAATGTATAAACAGTGTTATTTCATTTAAACCATCAGCATTGTACACAATTGCTGTGACTGCAGCTTGTTTTAGCATTTGGTAATGTATTTGGTGAACATTTTTGTGCTTAAGCAAGCAACTAAGCCTGAACAACCGCATACTGATTTTACATTTGAAATTACACTACCGGTCAAAAGTTTGGGGTCAGTAGGATTTTTAAATGTTTTAAAATAAGCTTATCCTGCTCACCAAGACTTTTATTTAATTAAAAAATACAGAATAATTTGTAAAATTGTGAAAAATTGTTAATTTTATAGTTTATTCCAGTGATTTTAAAGATGATTTTTCAGCTTCATTACTCCAGTCTTCAGAGTCACAATATTTAACAATTTAAAAATTGTTTTACATTTAATAAATGCTGCCTTGACAAACCAAATCATTTTCTCAAAAACAAAACATAAAAAAACTGACCACAAGCTTTTGACTGATAGTGTATTTTTGTAATTTTGTCAAGTTGATAATAATTGCAAATAATTGATGACATGTTTTCAGGATTCATGTTCATAAAACTAGCATTTCACTGGCAATGGTTTGAGCACTAATGTGTAGCACTATATTCACCTTTTCGTGTCAGCAGGTATTATCTGCCATTTGCTGAAGATACAAATTCATGGACTTCAATCTTTGACTTACTGAACTTGCATTTACAGCGATTAAGTGTGATGCCTATTCTACTCTCTAGAAGGCTGCTGACATGGTCTGCTCTTGCTGGATCGTGCACAATGGCACTGTCACAGAGGTTCTTGGTTACAGGAAAGTTTGGTCATTGCATTTTTTAATAGCTGCGCAGCAGTGAAAATTTTCATTTGAGGCACTTGGATTTTCTATAATTTAATATTATAGGCATAATGAACTAATAAATATAACACATGAATGCTTGACATTACCTTGTTGACCACCAGCCACTGTGTCTAGTAGTTTTTCAACATCACTAGCCATTGCTGTTTTCACTAGCCACAATTTTGTTGTTAGTAAAATATATTTCATATATGCATAAATTTGACTTTGGCATGCTAAAATTACTTGATTTAGAAGTTATGTCCACATGACTCCTTATTCAGTTCACTTTTTGTGTGTTATGTATATGACCTTGATCAATGAGCATGAGCAAATGGATTGTGTTTTCATAGTGTTGTATTGCGATTAGTTTTTATTTCACTTGACTTTTCAGGGCTCGACACTAAGGATTTACCAAATTTTCTCTAGCCACACCAAAAATAAATGAATAAATATTTCTTAACCAGGAAATATAAATAATGTGTCAAAACAAGCTAAATATAGCTGTTTACATGCACTTTTTATTCTAAAAAACTTTTCTTTAAAAAATTGACATTTAAAAAATTATTATTGTCATCTATCTAAAACGGTGTACAGTTAACTATACATTAATGGAGAGTTAATCTCATATTAAAGCAATTGTAAAGAATGATAATTAAACCATATTAAAAAAAAATATCTGTTAGCAAAAGAAAGCAGGTGAAAAACATGTGCAGTAATGAAAGGATTATCAAGTGCACAGTTAACTTTAGGCCCTTTAATAATCTGTTCTGAATGGTTAAAACAAAAGCAGCTAGCACTGCTGCTTGCAAGAAGACATTTAAAAAAAATCTCGAGCTCTTGAAAGCAGCAGGACTGTGTGTGTACAAGCATTACTTTCTGTCCATTTTATTTCAAAGAAAACCAATCGCACTAGTTGCATTTCCAGGCACGGATGCTTCGCACAAAGAAACGTGAGCGCGCACGCTTTTAAACACTCACACGCATCAACTTTGCCTGCGACACTGAAGCCCTCATCAGTGAATGAGAATAGTTTTACCATGTGCGTGATCATCCTCTCATTCTGTTTTCACCGGTTTCTTTTGCTCACGTGAACACAGTCATTTTTGTCGTCTCTCACGCTGGCCCTGGGCCATTCTTATTATTGAACCCCGCTTTTTAAGAAAACTACCATTTAAAAATTTTTTTCAACCAGCCAAAGTGGCTAGTGGGAGTGGCTATGTAACCTGCCACAGCTGAAATCTACCTGTATCTGGAAAACTTGATTCTGATTGGTCAGTCACGACATTCCAAGGTATGTTTTTCGGAGATAACAACCACTGAATAACACAGGCTCATCTTGGTACTTCAAATCATCTTGATCACCGAATATGTTAACATCCATATATACATATCCTTGTTTGTTATGCTACAGTTTTTGACTGTTTGTGTTGTCCTGTGACTGAATCATATGTATGTTAATGTATATCCCATTCGGCCATTTTAGTTTCTGTCAGCTTTACCTTTATTCAAAAATGTATAAACTATTACGTCTCAGCCATGTAATAATATACTGGATGTACTTCATGCCCTATTTAATAAATAATATTGGCCTATATTTAATGGTGCTCAACATATCTGCTCAGAGTTTAATATTCTGTTTGAGCATAAATATTATACACTTTAATACCAATATGGTGGCTTAGCGGTTAGCACTGTCGCCTCACAGCAAGAAGGTTGCTGTTTCGAGTACCGGCTGGACCAGTTATTATGACAATTATGACCAGTTGGCACCTTTGGGTGTTACGGTTTCCCCCACAGTCCAAAGACATGTAGGTGAATTGGATTAACTAAATTGGGCATAGAGTATAAGTGTGTGTGTGTGTGTGTGTGTGTGTGTGTGTGTGTGTGTGTGTGTGTGCGTGCGTGCGTGTATGTGTGTGTGTGCGTGTGTGTTTTTGTGACATATCAGGACACAAATCTGTATAATGACATAGGTATGACACAGGTATTACAAAAAGCAGGTGAAATATGAGGACATTGGTGACGTCCTCACTTCTCAAAAAGCTTATAAATCACACAGGATGAGTTTATTCAGGGAGTAAAGCTGTACACTGTCTCCTGTGATGGTTGGGTTTAGGGGTAGGGTGGGGTGAGGGCAATATAATATATGGTTTGAACAGTATAAAATGAATGGAAACCAATGTAATGTACCCACTTTTCACAAAAACAAACGTGTGTGTGTGTGTGTGTGTGTGTGTGTGTGTGTGTGTGTGTGTGTGTGTGCGTGCGTGCGTGCGTGCGTGCGTGCGTGCGTGCGTGCGTGCGTGCGTGCGTGCGTGCGTGCATGCGTGCGTGTGTGAATGTGATTATGGTTGTTTCCAGTAAAGGACTGTGGCTGGAAGGGCATCTGCTGCATAAAACATATGCTGGATAAGTAGGTGGTTAATTCCACTGTGGCGAGCCCTGATAAATAAGGGACTAAGCCGAAGGAAAATGAATAGTGAATAAATGTTACATGTTCATTATGTTCAGTATTTTAAATAGACTTAATAGGCAGACTTTAAAATAAATATAATTGTTAGGTGGGTTAAACTGCTACAATTTTCTTAAAAGTCGTATTATGCAATTTCCAATTTGTGGCCTTTCTTATTTTATGTGGTTTTAATGTGCCCCCCTTGGCTTCTGATCTTGAGTACCCCTATATAATATAGTCCCTATGCCATTATTTACTTTCTCAAAGTTTACATTTTTATTTACACATCTGGCTTTGACCACAACTGGCTACTATTTAAGATACACACTTTACCAATGCCAAATCTCAAAAAAATTCTGCTTGTTCAAACTGCTTATTTTAAATTAGTTCTCAATTTTTTTGGGACAACTTAATTGTTTCATGTTCAATCCACTTATATTTGAACATTTTTTACATTTTTTTAAAGTATTCACTTCTTGTGGTCAAACCAATGATTTATGCACTACTAATGCAATTCTTCCAATTGAGCTACACCAACCCTGAATTTTCAGAGCAATAGCATAATGTCATTTTTGCAGTGGGGGTGTTCGTTAAATGGTATATTAAGTATATTTTAGTAATGTAGAACTAAACAATTGTATACTATATGGCTGTTTCTTTCTCATCTCCTCATAAGCCTCCTAACAGTTCAACAGTCTCGGCTATTGATCGCATGACATGTGATTGAATCAATGATAAGGTTGCAAATACCAGGTTGAAACTAAGCCATAGTAGCATTCGTTTATGCTATTTATTGTCAGTGTATTGTAATGTTCACACACAGAATAAGCAAATCTTCCTGCCAGATGTCAACAGTTATTTGTAAAGTGGCCTTGGCTTTAGAGGTGTGAAGCAAGTTCCATGGAAGTGCTACACGTGAGGTCTTACTTAGAAAAACACCTATTGTGAGGGTCAGTCGTTGGCTTTACTTGAAGGTTTATGTGTCGCCTTGACCTGGAAGGGTCATTGAATAACTGGTGATGGTTCTTTAGCAGCTTGTTTGCAGGAGAGGACAGAGCTGTGGGAGTTCAGGGTTTTAACAAGATCGGTTGTGTGGTAGCTAAGCAAAGAGCAGCCGTCACTGGATATCACAGTTCTGCAGGCTGTGTTGCTATGTGACAGGTAAACGCACCCAGAATAGATAGCATGTGCTTTGGTTCTGGTGGCTGATTCAGGAATTTATATGGGCTGTCACTGAGGATTCTCACAGAGCCTCCCAAATCAGTGATTATTAGTGTTTTTGTGTTGTCAGCTCAGTGTCTGTTTAGAGGTATTCATGATTCTGAGAATATAAACACGCAATCTCACAGAAGTACAAAACTCTCAGGCTACATTTACATTAATCTGAATACATCTGAAAATGGCATTTATGTTTGACAATTTGCATTTGTCCATACTGTCGCAAGGTTTTTATCAGTGGTGGAAAGAGTGAAAAATCATACTTAAGTTAAAGTACTGTTACTTGCCGAAAATGTAGTGCAAGTAGAGTAAAAGTATCTTTTAGTTATTGCCCAGCAGGCACACAACATCATAAGACGTTAATATTAGGTTGAATTTAGGTTGTGATGTTGTGTGAACAAAATTCAATGTCTAGCCAGTGTCTAGAGCCAACAGTATTTTGATGTCCAATAACGACGTCAAAAGATGTTGATATTTGGCTGATTCATCTTAAACCAACATCATATTGACCTCAAATACTGACATTTATTCGTCAGGTATGGTAACCAAAATTCAACGTCTGAAAGACGTCACAGTGGTGACGTCCACACAATGTCAAGCTGTAACATCATTAGACATTGATATTTGACCGATTTTAGGTTGGACGTTGGACATTGACGTTGGCCTGATGTTGAGTTCTGATGTCAACCCGTTTTTCATTTCCAAACAAAATGCAACGTCCCCACGACATTGGGGTACAACGTCAATCGGATGTCATGTTAATGTCTTGTGCCTGCTGGGTGTTAAAGATCATTTCAGTCATCATACAGTAAACATCCATCATATTCGTATCAGTGACATGCATCTTAACAGTCTCTGGGTTATTGTGTGTAAAGATTTTGGACATTTTCTTGGACACTTTTAATGCTTCCAAACAGTTTGCTGCAATTATAAATCACTCATGTCTTGAGGTAGTTCATTATGATGCGATACTTTCTATGTGCGATTTAATTGTACAGGAATCACAGGACTGATTTTTCTAATCCCTTTATTAGATTGCAGGTTGAAGGAAAGTAGTGGAGTAAAAGTACAAATACTGCACTAAAAATGTACTCAAGGGAAAGTAAAAGTACACATTTTTAAAATTACTTAGTAAATTAAATTTTCTGAGAAAAACTACTGCTTTTGTTCGATTTAGTTTAGTTTAGAGAGTTCAGGTATTTGCCATTTCCTCCAAGTCAGATATTTCACAGGGTAATGAACATCTCTTTTCCGTGCAGCACTTAACTGATTTAAAGATGGCACCACTTGATTTAAAGTCTTATGGCTTTAGTTTATTTCAGTGTATGAAGCATTGCTTTGTGATGCTGTTTGTATCTGTTCTGAACCACATCACATCTGTGCAACATCATATTTTGGTTGCTTCCTGTTTTCATAATATTTCTTGTTTACCATCATCTTCTGTGGTTCATCTTGTGGACTTTATCAAATCTGCTATAATCAACTAATTTAAGTAACACAAATATGAGGTGTGTTTATAATAGTTTATAATCTCACTCCGTATGCAGCTATAACTGTATGTTAACATGTCTACCAACAGGAAGCTTATTAATTAATCTTTTCTTTTTCATTCTTTTAAAAGTTGTTTTAACACATTTTATTGTTTTTAATCTGTTGTTATTTGTTTGTTTGTTTGTTTTTATTTTCTTACATTTCTCTCTTTTATTCAAGTTTCTGAAAAGCACTTTGAATTGCCACTGTGTATGAAATGTTCTATATAAATAAACTTGCCTTGCCTTAATATCAAACAGACAGTAATTAACCTGCTTGGAACTACCTGTGCATTAAAGGGTTTAATTAGAGTTGTGCAGTTAATCAAAACTCAATTTAAATTTCAGCATCCAATGATTGTGAAAAAAATAATAATCAAGATAAAATGATTATTGAATCATATCCTGCCCTCTTTCTAATAGTCTGCATTTGTCCGAACAGCCCAATTTAGCAGCAAATGTGTAAAAACATGTCACTTAGTTTGTTCAAATAAATCTGCATTCATTCATTCATTCATTTTCCTTCGGCTTAGTCCCTTATTTATCAGGTGTCACCACAACGGAATGAATAGCCAACTATTCTGGCATATATTTTACACAGCGGATGCCCTTCCAGGTGCAACCCAGTACTGGGAAACACTCATAAACTCTTGCATTCACACACACACACACTGATACACTACGGCCAATTTCGTTTACCAAATTCACCTACAGCACATGTGTTTGGACTGTGAACATGCGACCACAAACTCGTGGAGAACATCCAAATTCCACACAGAAATGCAAACTGGGCCAGCCGGGACTCAAATCAGCCACCTTTTTGCTGTGAGGCGACAGTGCTAAGCACTAAGCCACCTTGCTGCCCTAAATCAACATTTGTTATTTGATAAATAAAAAAGAGTTGAGAATGAAAGTGTACGTGTAACAGTAAATCAGACTGACAAGAAGTGGACGAGACAAGGACAAAATCACTCACTGCTGTTGACTGGTGGACTTTTTATTTTTATTTTTCAGCTTTAATAAGAAATCAATCAAGTTTAATTCAAGTCAATATAGATTTAGTCACACGGCTCCCTCATAATGCTTTTAAATATTTGTGATTGCAATACTGATCAAAATAATCATAACTGTGATTTTTTCCCTATAATTGACCAGCCTATGCACACATTCCAGCCAGTCACAACTGAATCAGTTACTTGTCATAAAATGAAAATATGTGGGTTCCTAACTAACAATTTTTTCTTAATTTGTGGGCATTTGTGTTTAAATATGTCCATGTATTGCAGCATTGTTATATGGCAGATGTTTGTTATTCTGAAATGCCTAATTCTACCATGTGCAAGCAGATCTTGCAGACACATCATGCTCACTCAGAGCAAATTGAAAAATCTTGGAGGACATCCAGCTCTGAATAATTTGTGCACTGAACTTATATTTCTTGCAAGCCCTTGATGCCTTGAGGTCTGCATTCACATTGCATTTCTGCATATAAGCATTTTATATTGCACTTTTATTTTTAAGATCTCCATATTTATCTGCAGTGTTCAAAATGTTGTCAGTTCTTATGGGCATTCTCTTGTCCACTGGCTGACAACAGGATATATTCACTGGCACGATGACAAGCATCATTTCATTCCCACGTCGTTTTTTTTTATTTTTGTAGTTTAATCTTAGTGGTATCACTACTTTCTAAGCAAGATGGGTTCCAGATTGCATGTTTTGCCATCTGTTGATCACAACGATCTTATATCTGATGTTAAAGCACATGAGTTTATGAGTTGCTCTTTAAAACAAGCATTTGCTAAATGCCATAAAATGTAAATGTCACCTTCTCCCTAGCCGTGTACTTGAGAAGTGCTTTCAACAACGATCTTAATTGCATTCACAAAGTGTTGAATCATCAGTCTGGTGCAGTGAGGTCTTAAATAATGCAGAAAATCAGTAGCTTTACTAATACAAATGAATTAAGGCAATAAAGGCATAATATTATTAATTGAAGTATCTGCTAAAGATTACAGTCAGTGTTTTTAATATGAGCTTTAAAGGTTCACGAAACACCAAAACACATTTTCTGAGATGTTAACAGTCATATTCAGTATATGTCCCACATAGTTAAAAACACTATTAGGACACATATATTTCACTAAGAAGTGAAAATTGGTTGTTTTTGCGTTATTTCGAGCAAATTCATTCTTCCGGTTTGAAAATAAATTTTGAAGCTACGTCACAGCCATGAGATACTTGTGTATATTCCAGCGTGCAGACTGGATGTCTGTACCGGCGGGTACTATGTGACGTCTTTGAGCTTCCAGCATTAATTCACGAGATAGACTTGGTTCGAACCAATCAGCGTGCTCTATTGTGAACGAGGTGCAACTTCAGTGTTCAGACAGCATAGAGACGCCAAGTTGTGTTGCCAACCATAATTAAAACAAGTGGAAAAAGAATTGTTCATGTTGAGTCATGGGTCATCAGTGTTGCATTTATAAATGTGCCGCAACTAAGGTTTTTTGTTCATTTTCTTGCAATGGTCTTCGAAGCTATCATGCATTTTAATGAAGTTGCACCTTATTCACAATAGAGCGCTGATTGGTTTGAACCAAGTCTATCTCTTGAATTAATGATGAAAACTCAAAGACGCCACGTTGTACCCGCTGGTACAGACATGCAGTCTCCACATTGGAATTTACACAAGGATCTAATTGCTGTGACGTAGCTTCAAAATTTATTTTCAAACCGAAAGAACAAATTAGCTTGAAATAACGCAAAAAAATTTTCACTTTTTTTGTGAAATATATGTGTCCTAAAAGTGTTTTCAGCAGCGTGGAACACATATATGACTGTCAACATCTTAAAAAATGTGTTTTGGTGTTTTGTGACCCTTTAAATGAGTGCAAATCCCAAAGTAAACTCATTGTTTATGCATGTGTTAGCATACACCCTAAAATGTTGGGTTGTTTTAACCTAATTTTGGGTAAGATATTGAGAAAACCGCTGGGTTAATTTTAATAAAATTTATAAGACCAAATTTAGTTTGAGAAGTTTGGGGTTGTCCAAATTGTACCCAATTTATGTTAAAATAACTCAGCCTTTTTGGAGCATATAAGCTCAGTTGAAAACACAGCTTCTAAAAGTACATAAAAAAAAACCTTTAGAAGACTCAAGTCACGTCTTAATATTTTACATTATCTTTCTATATTTATGCGCCTAGTGCAACAAACCAATCATTTTCAGAACTTTGCAAGTTCTTTTATGTTAATGTTGTATGGAAAACATCAAATGCTTAAAATTCCTTGAATGTTTTCCTATTCCTTTGAAAGAAACAACATCAAACCACTTAGCAGAATTTCCCTGCTACTGTCTTTGAAGTACTGCAGCATAATTTCTTCTGTTTATTTCCTTATCACAATAAGACGGTTCTTCCCATTTACCGATTCAGAGCTGTTAAGCTCTCGGAAGCACATCCAGGTGTGAGGATTAGCTGAGAAGAACTTTGATTCATGACAACTACATGAGGTCCAAGGTGATTGCTGATGCCCTAATGAATAAGAACACTTGGTAGGCTTCAAAGTAAGTAATGACTGCATGGAAACCAGATGAAAGAAATGAGAACACAGCCACATATCATCCCTCTCTCAAGAGGCCATTAAGAAAAAGATACTCCTTTTGTGCGAAAAAAAAAGCACTTCTCCATTTAACAACCTTCAATGCGATGTAGAGGAATGGACCAATTTGGATGTGTTGAAGAAGAGCTTGTTCACTGAGATTCACTTGAATACCTACACTTAGATTTATGATTAGTTCTATAAAGCATAAGCATTCGTTCTCTTGAAATGCTATAAATGTGCATCAAGTACCTGTGTAAGATTATCAACAAAAATATACTACATAAGACAAGACTATTATGCAATTTACTCATATAAACAATTTCCTAAAATGTAGCTGTTTTGATAGTCTTGTGTTTTCAAAATGGTCTCCTTGCAGAGGAAAGTTAACAGTTTTTGTCATCACTGAACAGAACATATTCAATGCTGCAAAATATACAGTTGAAGTCAGATTTATTAGCCCCCCTGTTTATTTTTCCCCCCAATTTCTGTTTAACGTAGAGAAGATTTTTTCAACACATTTTTAATCATAATAGTTTTAATAACTAATTTCTAATAACTGATTTATTTTATCTTTGTCATGATGACAGTAAATAATAATTGACTATATTTTTTTCAAGACACTTCTATACAGCTTAAAGTGACATTTAAAGGCTTAACCAGGTTAATTAAGTTAACTAGGCAGGTTAGGGTAATTAGGCAAGTTATTAAATAATGATGGTTTATTCTGTAGACAGTCGAAAAAAAATTAGCTAAGGGGCTAATTAGTTTGAGGGCTGATAATTTTGTCCTCAAAATGGTTCATAGAAAATTAAAAACTGCTTTTATCCTAGCCGAAATAATACAAATAAGACTTTCTCCAGAAAAAAGAATATTATCAGACATACTGTGAAAATTTCCTTGCTCTATTAAACATAATTTGGGAAATATTTAAATAAGAAAAAAAAAGGGGGCTAATAATTCTGACTTCAACTGTACATGTAAATATACTTTGTGCACTGCACAAAAAGACAAAATGCCCAAATATAATTACCATATATTGACAAGTGGCCTCTGGAAATAATTTTTTATCGGCTGTTGCTGTTGCATGGGAATGTGTTACAGTATGTTCGACTCACCTGTGGTGCATTAATCGGATTGTTCAGAACTGTGTGTTTAGTTTAGGTTTTGTTTATGTTTAAAACACAAGGTAATTATTTAGTTTAATTATAAGTTTTCTATTATACTAACATTTATGTGAGAAGTTCATGATATAATTTTATTTGGTGTGTGTATTTGTAAGTAAAATGATATCGGATATTTTAAAACAATCTGTGACTGTTGCAGTCATACACTGTAAATATACATTTGTTAAGTTAACTAAATTGAATTGCACAAACTCATTGCCTTAATTAAATTAAGTAATTTTGACTTAATTGTATTAAGTTTTTACAGTACTTCTTACAAATATACTTAATATATTCCTTACTTCACATATAGTCACATTTACTTAAACCATTTAAGTTTTGTTGACTTAACCCGAGCTGTAATATAAGTAGAGTTTTACAATTACATTTTTACAGAAATTAAAATTTTTTAATCATGAGCAGGGCATCATGGTGGCACAGAACGATCGCCTCACAGCAAGAATGTCGCTGGTTCTAGCCTCAGCTGGGTCAGTTGGCATTTCTGTGTGGAGTTTGCATGTTCTCCCCGTGTTGGCATGGGTTTCCTCCAGGTGCTCCGATTTCACAAGTCCAAAGACATGTGGAATAGGTGAATTGGGTAAAGCTGTCTGTAGTGTATGTGTGTGAATAAGAGTGTATGGATGTTTCCAGTACTGGGTTGCAGCTGGAAGGGCATCCGCTGCATAAAACTTATGCTGGATAAGTTATCGATTAATTCTGCTGTGGCAACCCCAGATTAATAAAGGGACTAAGCCGAAAAAAAATTGAATGAATGAATCATGTACAAAAAATACACAATAACACTTCATTCTTTTACATTTATTTTCCAGTCTGGCATAAATCATGCTGGGAAATAGAAATCTGCATGATGAAGTGAACTCATTCAGTTTAAGTTCAGCCAATACCATTTTATTTTGAGTTTTAAACTGAATTTTGATGTAACTTGTCTCTATTAAGTACAATTAACTTTCATAAAAAATATAAGTCAAATGAATTTCATTTAATTAATTGCACTGCTTGATTTTACAATAGCCTTACAGTACATTTTGTATTTCCATTAGAAAAGGGATTAACAAAGATGAATATGGAACGTCAAACAAACACACATGCTGGTTTTACTGTCTGTTTGAAGTCAGAGAGTGAGAGATTTGCACGATAGCGTCTAAAATAGGACTTGTTATCAACTTGTGATGTTGTGTTGTTAAGGGACTGTGAACAGCTGTGTGTTATAGTGTAACTTCCTTGTAAAAGTGCAGTCACTCTACACCTTTCCATTGCCTTACACTCATATGTATGGCAATGTGGATGACTGGAACACAAGCTTGTATGAAGCTGTTTCACATATTGCTGCTTTCCAAACTTCATTGTTGCTGAACTCTGACCTGTAAATTTGCATCTAGTGAAGGAGTACTGCCAACAACAAGACTAATACCTCAGAGCGAGACCCTTTTGATAAATTAAATGCAAACTTATTATGCAAAATTCATCTGGATATTGATGTGTATTGGGTCTGTGAACACAACCACCTTACATTAATAAACCAAACCAATCCCATTAGGTATTCGGTTTTGATTTTAAGCAAAGTGATGCACATTGTTTAAACCCCACCCACAGCTGATGACTGACAGTCCTAGTTTACTTTAGTTTATGCCCAGAGTGATAAATCGTGAAAGATCTGTGAGTCAGGATTTGAAATTGAAATTCCCAAAGCACAGTTGCATTACATGTCAGCGCACTGGCCATGAGGCTATCAGCACAGACAGCTCAATTACTTTTAAAGTGATACACCCCAAAAACATCTCTATTTTAGACATGTAGCAAAAAAAAAAAAAAAAATCACACATTATATTAAATGATCTGTGTGATATTTTGAGCTGAAACTTCACAGGAAAATTCTGAGAACACCCAAGACTAATATTACATTTTGTAAAAAGGGGCATGATAGATACCCTTTAAGCCTGTAGAATTGCAACATTTTTTTTTCAAAGTGGAGTGGAATGTATTTTGCCTGTTTTATATTATACATTTGTAAAAACATTTGAAGAGTTGTGCTTTTCTAAATGGATTATTTTTTTAAGCAGCACCATAGACTAACAAAGTCTGTGGCTCAAATATGTATAAATGCAACAGGTAAAAAGTTGTAAAGACACCTTTTATAGAAATGTTAAATACAATCTGCAAGTATTCAAATACCAATAAATAGAAAGTTCTGCAATATGTGTGTTATTTTATTATTGCTTGTTCTGTGTGTCATTAGGCAAGGCTTACAAACCAGGCAAATTAGAAGCAATTAAGCATCATTTTACAAACACATTACTAGGATTACAGCTATTTTATTCATTATTCATTAAAGCCATCAGACCAAACAATGCCTGCATGCAGGTAACTGTGAACCAATTCAATTTGTAAATGTTTCTTAGCCAAGTTTCAAAACAGTACAACATACAGAAGCCTCATTTTCTGCAATAATGTGACTGATTAATATTTATACAATACAAATACCTTAACATCTGAGGAATCTAACAAAGAATTTGAGGATCTGTGATGCAAATTTGTATTGTTTGTATTGGTTCATTAAAGCAGTGGTTCCCAAAGTGGGGGTCGCAGGACAATGGGTTGGCTTGGTGATTTCCAAAAATCTATTTAATTTTATTAAACTATTAGAATTAACCTACAGAAGAAATAAAAATTACATAAAAAATTCTAATAAAAAGACATCAGTGATTATGTTATATTAAAAACACAGCATAAGGGTCAGATGCAGCACCTTGATTTTATGGCACCAGGCTAAACTTTCTGACACCTTTACGGCACTCAAGTATATTAAAAATAAATTTAGGCCACAACTAAACATGGAGGATGGTCTCCGAGTGGCATTCTCCAAAATTAAACAGTGAATAGACTTCAGCCTATTGGTATGTGTGCACTGTTGTGTGCAAAAGGTTTATACATTTATAACCACCTCAGAGCATATTGGGGATTACGAGTCACTGGCATTGTTATTTTGGGGGTTGCGGGTTGAAAAGTTTGGGAACCCTGCATTAAAGCAACCCTTTATATGTGTTTTATTTTCTTTCTTTTATATTATTTTATTCTATATTCATTTATTATGTAACTACATAATTTAATAGAAGCATGCATAGTCATTCTTGTTAATTGTCAGGGTTCTGCCACTCTGGTCTTGTTGACTCTTGTTTTGGTTTCCAGACACTAGCTCTGTCTTGTCATGCTCTGTTGTGCTCTGCTCGAGTTTTCTCGGGTCGAGCACTTGTGTTCTGTCATTGTGTGTGTCTCTGTGTGCGCGCGCTGTCGTGAGTGCGTGCGGACCGTGCGCGCTCCTGCTTGATGCGGACGTGTACGGCCTGCGCGTGCTTGTGACGCGCGCGCGTGCTCGTACTCGTGTTTGTTTTGTTCTGTCGGCATCGCGCTGTTTCATTCTCAGCATCTCAGTCTGGTTGGTTTTGGTTTCTGTTGGCGCTGAGATGAAGCATGCGCGGTGCTTATGTGTGAGCGCACGGTAAGATGTTTACATCTATCGTGTGCTCGTGTCCCCTGTTCAGTCGTCTGTTGGTGTTGTTTAGCACGTGATGTTTGTTTACATGCAACGCGTGCTTGCGTGTTTAAGCCTTGTTTTATGTGAGCACATGGCTTGTTGTCTTTGTGTCATGTGCTCTCCCGTCTATTGTCTAGCCCCACCCTCCTTGTTAACCCATTATTAGTTCATCATGTTCACCTGTTTGTGTGTTGATTTTTGCTTGTATATAATCTCCTCATGTCTGCTGTCCTGTGCAAGTTCGTCATCATTGTACACCGCTTCCTCCTTGTCCTGTCCAGATCCCTGCCAGGCTGCCTTGTCATGTTTGTTTGTGTGTATATTTGTTTCGTTAATGTTTTCCCCCTCGGGGTTGTTTATTTTGCTCGTTGTTTTATTTTATTATTAATAAATACCCTTATTTCCTGCACTTGAGTCCTTGCTCCTTTTCCCCACCACAAACCCTGACAGTTAATAGTTATAGTCATTTTGGTTAATGGTTTTTTAACTATTAGATTATTTGTCATTTCTATTATATTTTGATATTTTATTATACTATTTCTCTATAATTTTAACTTTATTGTCATGATTCTGTTTCAACAGTCACAGAAAAAAGGCACATAACACCATTTAAGGTAGATACTGGGGTGCTGCCCTAAAGGGTACCTTTTTGTATCTCTATTTTAAAGTTTACGACAGATTCTATGTACAAAATTGAATGTTATGGACCTATTTTGGACCTTTAAAAGTATAGTTATAGGTTTTGTACAACAGGTACAAAATTGTATCCATTGTCCTTTTTGTTCTGACACTGAAGGCATACTAGTTTTTATGAGTAAAAGATAAGCGAATGTCTCCAGTTCAATGTGTCCAACATTATATAATAAACTACTAATTTTTATCATCATCTATATTTACTTCTCCTCCTGCTTCCGTTCTACTGGCTTCCCTGTGTACTGAGTATTTTCTGACAGGGTTTGGCATCCAGGGTTACATCTTATTTATCTGGC
The DNA here is from genome assembly GCA_903798195.1 of Danio kyathit. Classification (NCBI taxonomy): domain Eukaryota; kingdom Metazoa; phylum Chordata; class Actinopteri; order Cypriniformes; family Danionidae; genus Danio; species Danio kyathit. The sequence continues at coordinate 39,965,531 of LR812523.1, read as the reverse complement.
ATGGAGAGTGAACTCTTAACACATTCATTACAGTAAAGGGATTTTATCTTGATGATAATTATCTACCATGAACATTGCAGCAGACGTAATTGGGCACTGTCAACGATGCACAAAATAATATTTAAGGCAAATATAAATGACATGTATTTAACAACACATTTTTAACTGAGTGAATTTTTAATTATCAATTAATGCAGTTTGAATAATTTAAATTGAAGCATATCATGATCACACTACATAAAAGCTCTTACCCGTGATGATGTTGTCCACTAATGTTGTGGGCATGCAGAAGATGCCAACCAGCAGGTCACTGATGGCCAGGTTTAGGATGAAGAGATTGGTGACCGTACGCATGTTCTTGCTCCTTAACACAATGAAGCACACCACTCCATTGCCCACCATGCACTCGATAAAGATGAGGAGGTAGGACACAATGAAAATAGCGGACACAAAAGGCTCGTGCAGATAGAAGTCCACATAGGTGATGTTTGTATAATAATTTGGACGAAAGGTGGAACGGTTCACTGAGATGTTTTGGCCATTCTCCAAAGGGGAGTAAAGAGGAGGTGACCCAGTGGAGTTGGGATCCAGGAGTGCCATTGCCATTTTCCTGAGAAAAGAGAGAGAGAAAAAAAATGTAGAATACAGACTAAGGGCTCTATTTTACAGATGTAGGAGCAAAGTCTAAAGTGCATTGCGCAAAATTATTAAGTACGTGTCCGAATCCACTTTTGCTATTTTAAGGACGAAAAAATACAGTTTGCGCCCTGGCGCATAGTCTAACAGGGTTGTGCTTATTCTCTTAATGAGTTATGGGTGTGTTTTGATCATAACATGCATTAAACCAATCAGAGTCTCATCTCTCATTCCCTATATGAGACAGTTGCATCGCGCCATGGCACATTTTCTATTTACATGACGGACTTTGTAAGTGGAAAAACTGAACACTTCACTAGCAAGAAAACAGTTAAACAGACCATCTGCCGCGCAAGAATAAAGAACAAATCTCCTCCATTTGCCCTCTTTACTTTCTCTTTATTTACTTTTATTCTTTACTTTACTCCTTTACTTTCATGGATAAGGAAACGGTGTTGTACTCAATCCACTAAAGACATCCATTAGCCTACATACTTAATTGTTTAGCGCAAAGATTTGTTTCAAAACTATTTCTAAATTCAGTTCTAATTTCCAACAAATAAATAAATGAACAATTATAATGAAGTGTGGTCAAAAACTGAGATATATACAAACCCACGTCTTTTTGTATGCCTCATATGGGGATGCATATGTCTCAAAAACCCAACAGGAGGACACATCGAAGCTTGTTTTTATTAAAACAAATACAAATATGCATTTAATAAATACTACTACTACTAATAATAATAACATTATACAAATGCAAACTGTCATGAATAAACTGAAAAAAGACCCCTCGAGGTGAAGAAAGCGTGGAGGTTTTTATATTTATGTAGAAAAAAATATTTTTTGTAACATTTTAATCCTTACATTTTTTTCATATGTAAGGATATTTGTGTATTGCTGTACATCCCGTGTGTATTAAGCAACGTGTAAGCATTTTGGACCAGCATAGGCACATAACTAACGCGCTCTGCACTGGACTTTAAACCAGCTTTTGGTTGGTCATTGGCGCAATCTATTTCAGTTCTATTGCAATGCGTTAACAATGCGCCTAAACACACCTCCTTTCTAGACCGGCAAACCCTTGAGTCCACAAAACGTCGCAAATGAATTTGCTATTTAAACAACGTGGCACAAAATATGAAAATTAGGGTTGCGCTGGTCTGAAAATAGCAACAAATCGCGCCAAACACGTCTTGCCCCTTATTGCGCTGGGTGTAATGTGCTTTGTCAACAGTTTGATGTTCAATTATAGTTTAGTCACAGGCCTTTTTAAAGGGATAGTTCACCCAAAAATGTACTTTATTCTACATTTACTTTAACTCAAATTGTCTCATACCTGCATGAGTTGCTGTCTGTATTTAAACGCAGAATTTTTTTTCGAATAATTTTTACAAATACTTTTTTAACAGACAGTTGAGAGGCTTCGATTTCCTCAATGGCTACTAAAACTTCTATGGAAGTCACTGACTCCCATTAACTGTTAACAAGGATTTTATCTCATCTTTTCAAAATCTGTTCAACGAAAAAAGAGACTGATACCAATGTATAACTACAGATAAAAAGTGGAGGGTGAGTAAACAACTATCCCTGTCAATTACAACATCAAATCCAAAAACATTTCATTAAAAAAATGGTAACACTTTACAATAACAGTACATGAACAATGATGTATTAATATGTAACCTAAACATTAACTTATTATAATATAATGATGAGTTATAGTGCTAATTATAAAGTTATTAGTACAATAGTACATGCTGTTAATTTATGTATTAATTAACATTTACGTCTAAGCTAAGATGTACAATTTAAGGTACAATTATGTCATGACTTTACTTGGAGGGGCACATCATCCTTAACTACTCATGAATTCTCGTGTTTAAACTGTTCATGTTGATGTTGACAGAACACTTTTCCATTGTTATTCAGTGTAAACACAAGACGGACATGCATACAGAGTTCATGAGTAGTTAAGAATGAGTTAATGATGATGTGCCCCTTCAAGTAAAGTGATGATCTAATTATACATTAACATATCATGAGTTCATCATGGTTAAATTAAGCATAAACTAATGTGGTAATTAATACATTAATTAACAAACAATCATGTACTACCAAGTAATTAAGGTGACTCATGTGACTCATGTTTTAGCTAAATTTAGGTTATGATTAGCGCATACATTACCTCATCATTAGTCCATAAAGTAATGTTTAGTTTACATATTAATACATCATTATTCATGTACTGCTATTGCAAAGTGTTACCAAAAACATTAAACCCACAAACCAGCAAAAAAAAGTGTCCAGTAGCTTGATTTATGAGAAAATGTTATAACCCTTTGTCACATGGTTCACATTAACTTAAGAAGAATAGTTTCACCACTTCAATACCCTCTGTCACATTCCAACAAGGTGCAATCAAGTGTCATTATTTTAATGAGCTAAAAGGTGTGTGCAGATCCAGGCTCAGTTTCATGCACATTACCATGCATTAACATGCAGAGAGCTTTACATGTTATAAATCCTATTCAATTATCTGACCCACTGGCTCTCAACCACATTACACTGACACACATTTCAAGCCTTGGCTAATGAGGTGATGACCTGAAACATGTGTTTGATTTAGGAGACATGCAAAATACTTGTTGGGGGGTTTCAGGAAAGTAGTAACGAACCATGGATCTAACCGAGTACTCAAGTGTTTTATCTGTGCTTTTTATGGCTGAATGGGGAGGTAATGAATTATTGAAACTGTAGGCACATCTTGTAAGAAAAATTTCATCATATGAGAAGTCACACAATACTGCTGAAGAGTATGTTTGGTTATAACCTTGAAACAATGTGAGAAGCAAGTTCCTTTGCCCTGACATTAAAGCTTAAGGCAATATCATGTATGCAAATGTAAAATTTAAAACATATAAAAACAAAAATATTATAACACAAGATACAATAAGATCACTCTCCAGCACTCATTCATGCAGTCCACCTGATTTATAGTATAAAAGCTGTCTTCTTCTTTTATGCTTCAAAGACTAGAGTAATTGATGAGGTGAAAAAAATACCTCCAGTGTGAAAGTGCTCTTGCTGAGAAATTCGTATACACTAAAAAGATATGAAAGAGATGGGAAAAATGAGGTGTGCGAGTTCAACTTGTTTTATGAGTTGACAGCACATTACAGATGTTTTTTTTATTGAATTTTTTAGCTATAATGTTAGAAACTAACTGCTACAGCACATTAAATCATGCTGTTTGGACAGAGATGTCCGATTGTATTTAACAGCAATCTGTTGTGTAGTGTTTAAATGGCAGATGGTATTTATATATTTCAGAATTCAATCCACACAAATTCGCTGTCAGTTTCTCCTTCACCTTGACTTTTCTTTGAGATGAGAGAAGAATAGCTTTTCTGTGAAAGATGCATACAGTACAAACAATGCTGATGTCACAAACCAGCAATGTCAATAAGGATAATAGAGAAAATTCAATTTTAAGCAGCTTGTGTTGTACTTTAAAAATTAAAATAGTGAATCGGTGAATAATTGTGCTTAACGCTTCCAAAGAATTTGGCTGGCTAACACATTCAAGAGACAAACACAATACTGTAACATGGAGGTGCATACAGCCTGTTTTTAATTAAACATGCACTATAGTTCATGTACAGTATGTGGGCAGAAACTTGAGACAAGTTGAATTTATTCATGAAAATTAGTGTTTTTAATTTATAGAATAATTTGAAGCAGGGGCAACCCAGTGGCGCAGTAGGTAGTGCTGTTGCCTCACAGCAAGAACGTCGCTGGGTCGCAGGTTCGAACCTCGGCTGGGCTGGGTCAGTTGGCGTTTCTGTGTGGAGTTTGCATGTTCTCCCTGGGTTCGCGTGGGTTTCCTCCGGGTGCTCCGGTTTCCCCCACAGTCCAAAGACATGCATTACAGGTGAATTGGGTAAGCTAAATTGTCCATAGTGTATGAGTGTGAATGTGTGTGTGGAAGTTCCCAGAGATGGGTTGCGGCTGGAAGGGCATCCGCTGCGTAAAATCGTGCTGGATAAGTTGGTGGTTCATTCCGCTGTGGCGACCCCGCAAGGGACAAAGCCGACAAGAAAATGAATGAATGAATGAATTTGAAGCAGTGATAAAACTACAATCTGTTTTTGTCATGTTCTTTTTAAAGGTGGCATTGGATTAAATTTTTGTATTTAGTTAGGTTTCTGCTGTGTCTGCCAACTTGTGTCAATTCTGCCCAAAAGAAAGCATGAAGCTTATTTTTTATAAACTGTCTGAGTGTATTTATGTGCCAAAATTCACTTGATTGAATTTTGTGCCAGTTATCCATAACTCAGGCTCGTAGCCAGCCTGGTGAAAGGGGTGGTTCTTTTTTCTCAAAAATTGTTTTTTTTTGCAGTTATTCACCTCGTTTTCTATTTAATTATGAGATTTAAATACTCCATTAAGTGACATTTTAAGAAAATTGTTTTGCTGGATTAGCTTGTCGGATGGTCAATTTTTGATGTACCGAAAATACTTTCTAAAGATTTATAATAAAGAAATATAAAAAAAAAAACAAGTTTAAATAGTTTTTTTAAATACAAAGTTATTACATCCTATATCATTAGAAAAAAAGTGTAGTCTGTTGTTATTTATTAGACAAATAACACACTGGCCAGCACATTCAGCTTTCAGAATTTGGCCATTTAAATAAAAAATAATTAAAACAATAATAATAAAGTAGAGCTTCACAGTTTTTCCTCTCTTGAAAAACTTCAAAATTCATGGATAACAACAACAGCCTAATTAGTATTAAAATGAACCTTTCCATTTTCATTGATCATTCCTTTTCATTTATCATTTTTTCCTTTCATGAATAAGGTCCAAGATTTAGAATAAAAGTTAGACCACTTGTAAAATGTTTTTTTTACTTAACAGGAGTAGGTCAATAGCAAAAGTTGACTTCATTTACATCATATTCTACGTGTTATTAAAATCTTTAATGCGTTATTTGCACAATTTATGATGGCATAGCAGTCAAAAATAGGACAAACGGGAAAATAGTGGCAAAAATTCTGGACCAGTGGCAAATTCTGGATCTTTGTCAGTGGGGTCAGCAGTCTTTCGAACCACCCAAATGTCAAGAAATGGTAAATTATACACAATGGCAGGAGGCGGCTGGTGCAGTCTCATGTTTTGTCATCATAAAGTGGAAACAGTTTCAAATAATCCATGTCATTGATACACATAAAAGTAAGCAGAAGCTTTAGGCTTGGTTAAGCACTGCGTGTTAGCTGTGCTGGTTTAGTTCTTCAAGAATGGAATGGTATGTTAAAATAAAGCCATGATCCTGCAGCTTCAGAGAGGGGTCTTAGCATTTAAAGTGATAGGATGATAAAAATCTTAATTTAGACTGAGGTGTTTTTGACAGGGTAAAAAGGTGTTTATTTACACTACCATTAAGAAGTTTGAAACTAGTTAAGTTATAGACTTTTCAAGAATTTAAGAAATCACATCAACTTGTGTAAAATGGGCATGTCACCTTTAAAATGGGGAGTTATTAAAAATAATCAAAAGACAACAAAATATTATACGCAATGAAACAAGCTGCAGCAGCCTTGATGTCCTTTCTAACTCTTGATCAGCATTTGATATGCACATATAAATTACTTTGCATCAGTTATTTACAGTTTGTTTTGACAAAGCTTAATCTGCATTCAAAGTCATTTTTCACTTTCAGTTCATTGCTGTCCTCTCTTAAAATTGATGTGGTCTGTGTCACTGTGAATTCTGAAGGACATGACCTTCCCAAGCATCATACCCTTCTAATAGTGAGTGGTTGAGTTGTAAATTACTGGTTTGACACTTAATATTTTCCAGCCTCATTTGAACGGTCTTGCATTCTGATTCAGAGAATGGCCTTTGGTTTGAATGACTGAACAGCAGTTGCTGAAAAAAAAGGCTGAATAATAGAAACGCCACATGAATGTGAAAGCACCAGTATTTTCTTGTCATTCTCTTAGCCTCAACCATTATGATTTGCAAACAAAATAATACACTTACACTGGTCATCGTAAACAGGTTAAATCGTACACATTTGCTTTTTCAACAAAAGATGATAATCTTACATTTCTTTTTAGTTTGTTTTTTAACCTAACAACCTTCACTGTAAAAATATTTGCCATTTTTATTTTTTACAGCGAAAAATTCATTCATTTATTCATTTTTCTTCGGCTTATTCCATTATTTATCAGTGGTTGCCACAGCAGAATGAACTGACATCTATTCTGATATATGTTTTATGCAACGGACGCCCTTCCAGCTGCTGGGAAATAGCCATACACCCATTCACACACTCATACACTACAGCCAATTTATTTAATCCAATTCACCTATAGCGCATGTCTTTGGACTGTGGGGGAAACTTGAGCACCTGGAGGAAACCCATGCCAACAAAGGGAGAACATGCAAACTCCACAAAGAAATGCCAACTGGCCCAGCCAGGACTCGAACCAGTGACTTTCTTGCTGTGAGGCGACAGTGCTAACCACTGAGCCACCATGCCACCCACAGAGAAAAATGCTATATTAAAAACTTGTTATTACTAGATTAGATTAGATTAGATTAGATTCAACTTTATTGTCATTACACATGTACAAGTACAGGGCAACGAAAATGTTATGTTAAATATACATTAACATATGGTAAAAAATACATTGCCTAACACTGCATTTATATCTAATTTTACTCTAACTGTACTATAACAATAATGCTGGCGTGACATAACAATGTTTTATGATTGTGTCACTAGTATTGGTTTTATGAACAGGCCAGTGAGGCCACAAAGCAGATTTTTGTTGCTCTAGTAGATTTTTTTATATTAACATGTATCATTTTCACAGTAATACAATAATACACTCCGCAGTGGAGTGAACCCCCAACTTATCCAGCATATATTTTACGCAGCCCTTCCAGCTGCAACCCATCACTGGGAAACACCTATACACTCTCTCATTCACACAAATACACTACGGACAATTTAGCTTACCCAATTCACCTATAGCGCATGTCTTTGGACTCGTGGGAGAAACCGGAGCAACCGGAGAAAACCCACGCGAACACGGGGAGAACATGCAAACTCCTGTGACCTTGCTGTGAGGCGACAGCGCTACCCACTGTGTCAATATTGCAATTAGTAATATAAAATATACAGGTGGTGCCGCTGTGGCAGAGTGGGTAGCACTGTCGCCTTACAGTAAGAAGGTCGCTGGTTTGAGCCTCAGCTCAGTTGACATTTCTGTGTGGAGTTTGCATGTTCTCCCTGTGTTAGTGTGGGTTTCCTCCGGGTGCTCAGGTTTTTCCTACAGTCCAAATGCATGCACTATAGCTGAATTGGGTAAGCTAAATTGTCTGTAGTGTATATGTGTGAATGAGAGTGTATGGGTTGCAGCTGGAAGGGCATTCGCTGTGTAAAACATATGCTGGATAAATTGGCGGTCCACTCCACTGTGGCGACCCCTGATTAATAAAGGGACTAAGACGAAAAGAAAATGAATAAATGAAAATAGGTACCACATTGCCATCCTGTAATACCTAAAACTTTGAAACATTGGCAGCCTATTTTATATGCTACACTTCTAACACCTGTGGTTTCTTTCTTTAAGATACATTTTTACACTGTACATTCCTTCCTCTGATTTGAAAAGAGCATATAAATCATTAGAGAGTATAATGGCACAGAATGTAGCTGAAACAGAAATGACAGAGCTGCTAATGCGCTTTAATGGCAGTCTTAGTCATGATCATTCATAAAGTATGTTGTATTTGAATTGGGCAGCATTATCCACACCTAACCCGCCTGCTTTGTACTCCTGCTTCATTATCTGGCTTAATAACATTTAATCCCCTTACATAATTTTTTTCCCTCCATGAGGTTCAGTTGCAGTGCATACAATGCAGACTTGCTTCTAAAACAAAAACAGGTTTTGCCAGGAACGAGGACAATGATTTGCATTTATACTGTATATTACTAAACCAATTAATCCGGCTCTCTCAGGATTATGAAGCAATATTGGAAGTGTGCTGACATTGCTTATGCGTGCTGCACTGAATCCCTCGTGCTTTGGTGGTGCCAGCCAGGAGTTCACATCTTCTTAATAGCTCAATAACACTCATCCATAACGCATGAAGACTCGCACATACTGGAGAGATGAGCAAGAGACGGGATCTGGCAAGATGAACAACCTTTTGTCAATTTGCAAAGCTGCACACAGGTCGCTTGGTATTTTTATCCCTCTGTGGCTCTGTGCTGGGTTTGAGAGGAATGTCAGTGGAGACAACTGAGCATCTATGATAAACTGTGGACAACAAGACTGCTCTTTCAAAAGCAGCTTGCGGGAATAAATTATTCTTTATTCAATAACTCTGTTGAGGAGGGCTGAGATAGAAAACTATATTAAACAGAGATTCTTAAGAGAGTTTGTGGCTGAATTTACTTCAAAGCCCGCTATAGGTTTCAAATAAATTCGATTTCTCATTCAGCCTGAAGAGTTACTTTACAGCTGAATAGTAAGTCAGCACATATAAGCATCTATTTGTAGGCTACCATGGTATCATTTATAAGTTTTCTCACCCATGCTGTGAGCACATGGGAATAGCAAATATAAGCTGAACTCAGCTAATCCTACTAACTACTTTTTCAATAACCTCATTGGAAAAAGCATCAACTTATGTGAAAAGCTTTCTAAGAATAAACTCACTTTATTGTATGTGTGTGTCTGTGTGTGTGTATTCACACAGGCATGAGCCCAAAAATTAATTTCATGGGTGTATACAGTATTAAATGTGTGAAAAATATGTAGTAAAGTGGTTAAGCACTTTAAAATTTATCTTATTCTTTATCTCACACTTTAATTGTGCAGTTATATGAGAGAAAAAATATTTAGCAAGTGAATCTAATCCAGTCTGCCATATCTTGTGGGAAGGGCTCTATTCTTGAAAAGATTCTGGTAATGTCTTTGATAATATTAATATTTTTCACAGCCTAATGCACCTTTTAAACATATCTTTTTGCAAGGTCTCTGTTAAAGACGGATCAAAACAAAAAAGGGAGGCAATTTCTCTCCTAATATTTGAGCTGCAAATGCACTGTTTGACCAAATCATTGAACCCACACTTATCTTTGTTATATAACACTCATTAAAAACACACATCTTTTTAAATTCACATATTATGTGCAAGGAAAAAGCTAATTTTTGTCTTTCTAGTGATTATAATCCTATTTTCTACCAAATTATAAACAGTCACTGTGGTGATGGCATGACACTGGAACATTAACTGAATCTACATGGTGCTCCAAACAGTCCAACTATTAACAACACACAATCCTTTGAATAATTACAGTTTTTCTCAGTGGCTTTGGTGCATTTCTCACAACACTATTTACATTTGCACAACAGTTAATGCATTTCTCAAAACAATTAGTCATTTGTGCACATCAAAGTAGCAGTTTCTCATTCCTTTCAACAAATTGCAAATGCTTTTGGACATGTATCAATTGCTTTCATACAACTCTCTGCTGTTTGTAACATTATCATTTGCTTACGTCATGTCAGTCAAAATTAACTGAACTTGTGTCTGCTGAATAGTCAATCCATATTAAACTAATAGTCCTCATTTCATTACTTGAGTCATTACATACAAAAATGTTGAACTAGTTGTCAAAATCTGTCAAGCTCATTTTATTTAAAAATTTTAAATCTTTTTTTTCCACTGAAAATGTCTTCTAAATTGAACAATTTCATGAATGATTTACAGATCTGTGTATGTTGTAGGTTCAGTTCCAATATGTACTGCAATGTTGTTTACAGTTGTGCACAACTCTACACAAAGAAAGTTTGTTTGTTGTAAAAAAGGGTGTGTCTATTCTTTTGCACAATGCTGTGAATAAATTAGAATTGTAAAAAGCAAATGCAGTAAACATGTGAAACATACATATTCAGTGTCTTGTACTCAGATACCTCACTAAATGCAGTGATGTCTAACTTTACTGTAGTTTTCAAATGGCTGTGCAAATAGTATATAGTGCTGTCTTGAGCATTTTCAGGAAGTGTCACCAAAATCTGACTTTTTTGCATTGGAAAAAATGGACAGAGTAAAGTGTCATAATGAAAACATGACTAAGCCATTTGACTATCTTGTTCATAAACAATGGAGGCAGGACTTTGCATTTTGATGGCACTGACACTTTCATTGACATCAATACTTGCTTTTGAGGAATGAGCTATCCATTTTGAGCAAGTGACTCGCTTTTGCAGGTTATCCACTAGGTTTTGCAGTTTGCACTAATTGTTTTGAGAAATGCATTAACTGTTGTGCAAATGTAAATAGTGTTGTGAGAAATGCACCAAAGCGACTGAGAAAAACTGTAAGCAGATAAAAGTATTGTGTCACTTTTGTGAACCATCGATTATTAACTTTTTTTAAATTTACTGTCTCCACAAATAATTTAACATATGTTTATATGCTATAATATCAATATAACCATTATCCATTATCACGTTTACCAGACAGACAGACAGACAGACAGACAGACAGACAGACGGATAGACAGATAGATAGATAGATAGATAGATAGATAGATAGATAGATAGATAGATAGATAGATAGATAGATAGATAGATAGATAGATAGATAGATAGATAGATAGATAGATAGATAGATAGATAGATGGAAATAATGCCCTCAAACAACTTGTAAAAGTGTCACATCATCATTCAGATCTTCTCAATTTCCAGTGCATTACGAATATTATTATAATCACTCACTTGATTGATTGCTTGATGATTTGTTTTGATCTTTAACCCATAATATACTATATGTATTTACCCTTGTAGCTTTTTGACTCGCACTGGGATGTGCTGTCCCCTGCTGGCTTGAGGAACAATGACCCACCATAGCCTATGCCGAATGACTAGGCTGCTGAAGGTGAACGCGCTGTACATCATTCACAGTACAAATGAAACACGAAGTTCAACTCGAAACACACGTGTGCTCATCTCATTGATTTAATCAAGAGCGCACTTCAAGGACAAAAAAACTGACGTTAACGACTTAATAGCATGATTAAATATAAGTAGTTAAAGTATGCAAACTTACAAAGCAATTGAATTATATAATAAATGAAATTGCGTCTTTCTTATTAACGCTTTTGTCTATCTGATTGTAGTGGCATATGATTAAATGTGACTTCAAATTCAAATCCACATCAGCTGAAGTAAATAAATGTTGATTAATCTGACATACAGTCATACATTT